>CM046454.1:24730074-24867574 GCA_025506515.1 Flaveria trinervia | reverse complement strand
ATAGGTTAGGGGTAGTTTAGTCATTTTGTAAAGGCATCTTGTCTGCCTATAAATAGAATAGTTACCTCGTACTGAGGTGACGGCTGGTAGATAGAGAATTTTGTTGTAATTATTCTCTGTAATTTATCAGCTTCATATATGAATACAAAAAGCATTTGTGAGTATTTGTCTTGCTTTGAATGTTCTTTGATTGTTTGTTTCCACCACTCAAACATTGACTTGATTGTCATATTCGATTCACAGTAAGTATATCACTCTTACTCAACCCCAGTCAATTGGTATCAGAGCTTTGGCTCTCGATTCACTTTCAGATCTACGCACAGACTGAATAGAATTCGATTGATCTAGTAATCAAGTTGCTAGTAGTGGATATCATCATCTCTACTTAGTAAACAGCAAGAATACTCGTGTCAAACAGCAAGAAAATCATTACATAACTCATTTTGAACCTCGAAAGAACTGCTTGAACAAGTTGGACTCATCAAACATAATCAATTTTAAAATAAACTAAATCTATACTTACACAAATCAACATGGATTCTAACAGTTACTCTGAACTTGGTCATACACCTAAACCTCCCATGCTTAAACACAAATCTGAGTTTAAACAGTGGAGAATAAGGTTTAGATATTATATCACAGGTGTAGATCCTGATTTTTTGATTTCAATATGTAAGGGTCCACACATCCCTGTTACTCTATCAACAGCTCAAGCTGCACTTTACAACACTGCTAGAATACCCATTGAAGACTTAACTCTGGATGAAGATGACTATAAGAAAATCAAGATTGACCTTAAAGCATACTCAATTTGGACTCAAGCAACTCAAGATGGATGTGTTGAAAAGATTGGAAATGTATGGAACTACTAAAGCTGTTTGGGATGCACTGAAAATTATGTGTGAAGGAAGCAGTGAGGTGCCTAAAATTAACAAAGACAAGTTGCTCAATCAGTATGAAACCTTCCACCACACCAAAGGAGAATCCATATCAAAACAACTGCACAAATTTGTATAGTTGGTAAATGACTTGGAAATCATGGGAGTCTCTTACAATATTAAAGAACTTAACAAGAAAATGCCTCACACTCTCCCTGAAAGCTAGAAACAGAATGTGACCATGCTAAAAAATACTCTTGATCTTGAGAGTACCACTATAGACATTATGGTAGTGAAAATTGAAGCTTTGGAACTTGATGAACGAAGCAGAAACCTGAGTGGACCAAGAGTGATTGAGGCCTACAAATTTCCTTCAGAATCTCACTCTGTTAAAAATGCTTTCATCACTAGGAAGATGATTTCATCTCATCAAGAGATCAAATGAACAATACTAGGTTCATTGCAACTCCACCATTCAATCATCCATCAACTTCATCACAAGCACCTAAAGTCTCCACTACTCCTCAAACCTCTCCTCAAGACTCAAGATCAGAAGAGCAAAAGGCAACTTACAATGCTTTTGTTGCAAGCTTTGAAGCCTACCTGGGGGAAAGACTCACTTCTGCCAACCTAATTCAGGAAGATTTGGATGAAATGGATCCTGATGAGTTGAAGAAATGGATCTACAGTGGCAAATGGCAATGATTGCCATGAGAGCCAAGAAATTCTTCAAAAAAGGAAGAAAGTTGAGCCTGAATGAGAACATAAAACTTGGATATGATAAATCCAAGGTGAAATGCTTTAACTGTGGCATGACTAGCCATTTCTCGAGAGAGTGCAATGCCCCCAAAAGAAACAACTATCAAGGAACTCTCTAGGCCAATCATCATCACAACCAAACTCAAGCTATCACTCCAACAATCAACAACAGCAGTATCATCATTCTCATCATCAACAAACATACCAGAATCAACCACAGCTAACAAATCAAGCTCATGCAAGCAGTCGGCTTCTGCCAGTGCCCATGTGATTAAACAAGATGGGGTATGCGACTGGAGTGTGTATGTTGAGGAAGTCAAGCCTCAATTCCAAAATCATGCTCTTATGGCTCACATCAATGATGGACCATCTTTAATGCCTACTGAGTTAAAAACTAACCTTTGTAGTGAAAAATGCATTAATGAATTACAAGAGTATAAGGAACACAACCCTAAACTGGAAGATAAAATCAAAGAAGAAAAAGTGAAGTTAGAAATGATGAAGAGAGAACTAAAAAGTTTTGAAATCAAAATCAAATCCCACATTTCTGACATAGAAAAACTACATGGTGAGAAATACACTCTTGCAGCTAAAAATGAGCAACTTACTGAAAAGTTAGCTCAATCTAAAGCTCAACAATCTATGACTGAAGTGAGGCTTGAAAAGTTTCAAATGTCTTCAGTCAAGCTGCAAGAGATGCTGGATTTCCAAAATGATCCAAAGGACATGTCAGAGATTGGGTATAATTCATGTCCTCCACCATACAATGACAATTACACTGTCATGCCTGACTCTGTCTCACTCTCTGAATCAATTGAACCTAAAACTATGGAACCTAAATTAGTAGTGAAAAAAGTGACAAATCCTCAAAACAAAACTAATGTTTATTTTGAAACCAATAAGGATACTATCAAGTTAGGTCACCCAATCAAAATCAAAGAGTGTTCAGACAAGACAGTGAGTGTCATGAAACCATCAAGCCTTGGAAAAGCAATTGTACCTTTTATAAAATTCATACCATGTGTTTTACAAGGCAAAAAAGAAATATGTTAAGATAGTGAAACCCACTACTGAGAGTAGTTCTGATAATGAGATTATATCTCTATAAAATTCAAGCAAATCAGAAAAGGTTTCATTGGAAAAGAAACAAACTGTAAAACTAAGTTCAACACGTAAATCTTCATCAGACCCTCAGTCATCAAGGATAAGGCAGGGAGTTGGGTTTGATATCTGTAACAAGGAACATGTTGACCAGTTTGAGAAAGAAGCGAGAGAAATAGGTTAAAGAAATAGAAACAGCCTAGACAACTTAACAAAATTAGTGTTGTGAAGCAAACTACTAAAAGGGCTGATTCTGATTCATCACCTAAAGAAAAGAAAGTAACTCATCAAAAGATAGTATCAGTTGAGTCACTCAAGGAAAAATCTGATTCAAGAAACAAACAAACGTATTATGATATTTGTGACATGTTCAATCACAAGACAGATAAATGCTTCTTCAATCAATATTGTTCTATCTGTGATATAAATAATCACTCCACCAAAAATTGCTATTTCAACAACTATTGTTCAATCTGTGACATGAACAATCTGTGACATGAATAATCAGAAGGGGTTGAGAATTACACAACACAAGCCCATCTCAAAAACATCTACTGTGATGCACTCTGTCAGACCTCATCTTCATAATACTCAATCTAGGACATCTAGATCAACAAATGACAAAAATAACTTGAAGGATTTAAGGATGGGTCAAAGAATCATCTCACAATGAAACACAAACTTGACCTTCCTAAGCAAAAACCAATCTTTGATAATGAAACTCGAGCTAATTTTTACAAAGAAATAGAGACCAACGATTTCATTATTCATCTGAATCGTCAGTAGATGTTGATGAGATGACTCGACCAATTTATCATCAAAAATCTCCCAGAACACCTCCATCCAAATCACAATTCAAAGGGAAATACCAGGAGGTGACTATCATGAATAGGAACGGGAAACCAAGACCATCATGGCTTGGGTTCCTATTCTAATTTTTTATTTTTGCTTGTAGGTTCATCCACATAGGTGTAATAGCCTATGGTACGTATATAGTGGATGCTCCCGACACATGACTAGAGATCGTTCCCTCCTTCATGATTTCAAGTACATACAAGAAACTACTGTGGCATTCGGTGGAGACTCAAAAGGTGGTAGAATTACAGCAGAAGGATCTATGACAAATGGGATGCTGAGCTTTGACATAGCGAATTACTATGAACAACTGAATTTCAATCTACTAAGCGTGTCTCAAATCTGTGACAAAAAATATTCCACTCACTTTACATACACGCACTGTTACATTCTGAAACCTGGATTCAGATCCCTGAAGAATGTGTTGTCTTAAAGACTCCGAGGAAGATAATACATATGTCTTAAACCAATGTTCTACATCACCTATGGAAGAAACATGTCTTTTGTCTAAAGCATCATTTGATGAGTCACAGCTTTGGCATAGACGTTTGGGGCACACTAACTTGAAAAATATGAACAAGTTAGTCAAAGGAAACCATGTCATTGGTCTTCCTAAAAAAGAATTCAATTTTATTGATCAATGTTCATCGTGCCTCAAAGGAAAACAACACAAATCATCTAACAAAACCAAGCTGGTGAACACTAACAATACTCCATTGAAGTTACTTCACATGGATCTTTGGACCAACTCATGTAATGAGTATGGGAAAGAAACAGTATTGTTTAGTGATCGTTGATGACTTTTCTCGATTCACATGGGTGTTCCTCCTACTTCATTAAAATGAAGCATCCCAAATCATTCAAGAATTTATCACTAAATTGAAAATCAACTTGATCTTATGGTCAAAATAATAAGAAATGATAATGGTACAGAGTTCAAAAATGAAAATTTGAGTTCCTTTGTGCAACCAAAGGTATTGCTCATCAATTCAGTGCAGCTAGAACTCCTCAACAAAATGGGGTAGGTAAAAGGCGAAATAGAACAGTAATTGAAGTAGCAAGAATGATGCTAGCCCATGCTAAACTGCCAATCACCTTCTGGGCAGAAGCAGTTAACACATCGTGCTTTGTACAAAATCAAACTCTGATTGTTAAAGAAAGTAACATGAGACCTTATGAACTTATCTTTCATAGGAAACAATTTATTGGATTCCTCAAATCCTTTGGTTGTCCAATCTCAATATTAAACACCCGTGATCATTTGGGAAAATTTTCATCCAAGTTTGAGGAAGGCTTATAGATTGTTCAATGCTAGACTGAACATTATTGATGAATCTACAAATGTTCAATTCAAAGAACATTCGTTTCCCAAATCTACAAAATGTCCTGACTGGTTGTTTGATATTGACAGATTTATAAAATCAGTTGACCAATTTCACTTGTCTGATGCAGGAAATATACATTCAGGTGATACTTCATCAACTGTAGAAAGAAGAGATAATTATCCATTGATTCCACTAACATCTGATGAACATATGAATGAAGAGTTCCTCTTCAAGCTGATCCCATCAGACAACTGTCACAAAACCTTAGTGTTTCTCCTAAAGAATGTCCAGCCTGGTACCATCTCACTCAGATGACTTGTCAAATGAGATAAGAAATCAAAAAGAGGCTTATCATCCAGTAGAAACACAAGGTACATCAAATGATGCAAGCAATCTCACTGCTGCTGAAGATGTAGCAGTTACTGAAACATAAGTTGACAATCTTCATAATACAACAACAATACAAGATGAATGTGCCTCTGACCATAATGAATTGAATTTCTCTAATATTGATGTAACTATTGCTCGTGACACCATTCCAACCATAAGAATACACAAGAATCATCCAGTTTAAACCATTATTGGTGATCTTAATAAGAGGGTGACAAGAAGCAAGTCTAGTATTGCAAACATATGTTTGTTCTCATGCTTTCTATGTCAAACAGTTCCCAAAAACATCAAAGAGGAACTTCAAGACAACCATTGGATTGAAGCAATGTTTGAAGAATTGCTCTAATTCAAGAAGTAAGAAGTATGACAGCTGATAGATCTTCCTGAAGGACAATACCCTATCGCTACCAGATGGCTGTACAGGAACAAGACTGATGATAGAGGGATCGTCATCAGAAATAAAGCAAGACTAGTGGCATAGGGATACGCTCAGGAAGAAGGAATCGACTATGACAAAGTGTTTGCTCCTGTTGCCAGACTAGAAGCAATCAGAATCTTTCTTGCATTTTCTGCGTCCATGAAATTTACTGTTTATCAAATGGATGTAAAGTGTGCCTTCCTGTATAGAAAGATTGTTGAAGAAGTCTATGTGAGTCAACCACCTAGTTTTGAAGATACAGATTTCCCTCATAGAGTTTACAAGCTTGACGAAGCTCTGTATGGTCTTCATCAAGCACCAAGAAAGTGGTATGAGACTCTATCATCCTTTCTTCTTGAACATGGGTATGAAAGAAGAAAGATTCATCAGAGTCTCTTCAGAAGAATAAGAGGAAAAGACATGCTGTTAGTCCAGATCTACGTGGATGAGTTATATTTTTGGCTCGACAAACAAGCAACGCTGAAAAGAATTTGAAGACCTTATGCATTCAAAGTTCCAACTGAGTGCTATGGGGGAACTCACCTTCTCTCTAGGGGTGCAAGTCCAAGAAACAGCAGATGGAATCTTCATCAACCAATCAAAATATTTAGAAACCATGTTGAAGAAATTTCACTCTGCTGACTGTCAGTCTATCAGAACTCCTGTGGATACTAAAGTGAATATTGGACCTGACCCTGAAGGCAAATCAGTGGATCAGACTAACTATCGATCAATGATAGGCTCACTTATGTATTTAATATCCAGTAGGCCTGACATTATGTTTGGTGTTTGTGTGTGTGCCAGATATCACGCTGATCCAAAAGAATCACATGTGAACGCAGTCAAGAGGATATTCAGATATCTGAAGGGCAAGCCAGCTCTTGGATTATGGTATCCAAAGAAAGGAGAATTTAATCTCTATGCCAACACAAATAGTGATTATGGATGATGCTACTTCAACAAAAAATCCACTTTTGGAGGTTGTCAATTTCTCGGTCCCAGACTAGTATCTTGGCAATGCAAGAAGCAGACCAATGTGTCTGTGTCCACAGCAGAAGCTGAGTATATTGCTGCATCAGCATGTTGCTCTCAAGTTCTCTAGATTCAAAACCTGATGTTTGATTATGGTTTTAACTTCTTGCACACACCAATTTCTATTGACAACACAACTGATTTTTTATAACTAATAATCCAGTTCAGCACTCAAAAACAAAACATATTGGATTAGATATCATTTTTTGAGAGACTGTGCTGAAAAGGGTTTAATCAAATTGATTCAAGTACCAACTAAAAATCAATTAGGTGCTTTGTTTACCAAGGCATTTGAACCTAGTAGGTTTGAATTTCTGGTTCAGTCAATTGGCATGATTAACCTTGAGTAAAAACTACGAAAAACATCAAAAACAATTTAAAACATCAGAAAAACCACAAAAAATCAAGTTTAATGAAGAAAAGAATTCTTTGGGAAATGAAATAATTACAGTCGTTATATCATTCACTATGCTAATTTCAAAATGTAAAAGATTGAAATGACTTACCAGATATGTTGGTAGGCTCAACTTGGAAGAAAAGATACACACAGTGATGAATTAAAGACATATTCAATTGTGAAACACTCATCACAAAGTACACGTATGTATTGGTTTATCTGAATGCATGTGTGTGTAGTAGCCTAAACACACCAGGTAATGATACTTTATTAATCTCTTTCACCACATCATGTTTCATCTTTGTTTTGCTAAGCAAAGACCTGATGAAACTTGCACATAGTGCAGATGTCATGATCCAAAAGATTCCTAATGTGGAACACATCCAAAATTGGATGAATCAACAAAGTAATACATTCCAAGTGAATGAACAAAAGAATCCTATCATGGATCACCTTCCAAAGTGAAGTGAAAAGAATCCCAATATGGATCAACATGAAAAAGGATCAAATTAAAAGAATCCCAATGAGGATCAGTGAAAATGAGATTTCATGACTTAAGTAACCTGCTAAGAAAAGTTGTGAAAAAGTTCTACCATGCATTGTATAAGGAGGGTTGATCATTTCATGCTTATGTGTGTGAGGTAAACATTGAATAATAAATCAAGCAAAACATGATAAAACTCATTTACATCAAAATATCAACCAGGTATGGGTTTAAGAGGACAAACATACCTTCAATCTTCAAGTTCATAATCATATCCATTTGATAAAAAAGGATGCACAGGTGTACTTTGATTAGTTTGATTAATCACTTTTCAAATTTATCTCTAATTAAATGATACCTGATGTTGATGTGTTTGGTCCTTGAGTGTTGCACAGGATTCTAGGTAATAGAGGTAGCACTATTGTTGTCTATGTGAATGGGAGTCTCCATGATGTTTAATCCATTGTCAAGCATTTGATTGAATCCATAGCACTTGAGCATAGTAGCTTGCAGTTGCAATGTATTCAGCTTCAGCAGTTGATGTAGAGACACAAGATTGTTTCTTGAATTGTCATGTGACAATCCTTCAACCAAGAAACTGACATCCCCCAGATGTGGACTTTGCAGTCATGTTGCAACCACCATACTCACTGTCTGTATAAGCATACAGATTTAAATCAGAATTCTTAGGATACCAAAGACCAAGTGTTGAAGCACCTTTAGGTATCTTAGAATCCTTTTGATAGTGATATGGTGAGAAATCTTAGGGTTGGCTTGATATCTTGCACAAATACATGTAGCAAACATGATATCAGCCCTGCTAGTTGTAAGATACATAAGAGACCCAATCATAGCCTTGTAAAGGTGTCCATCTACACACTCCCCCTCAATATCAGGTCCAAGGGAGTGGTTTCTTGCTATGGGTGTCTTAGAAATCTTACAATTAGTCATTTTGAATTTCTTAAGTATGTCTTGAACATACTTTGACTGACTAATGAAGATGCCATCTTCAACTTGCTTCACTTGAATTCCTAGAAAGAAATTAAGTACCCCCATGGCACTTATTTCAAATTTATCCTTCATCAACTTCTCAAAGTCTTTGTAGAGCCTTGGACTAGTTGAACCAAAGATGATGTCATCTACATATACTTGAACTAGAATTAAGTCATTTCCCTGTTCTTTGATGAAGAGAGTTCCATCTATAGTACCTCTTCTGTATCCATATTTGCAGAGATACTGAGATAGAGTCTCATATCACTTCTTGGGTGCCTGATGCAACCCATGAAGAGCTTTGTCAAGCTTGTTGACATAATCCGGATGTTCACGATCTGCAAAACCAGGTGGTTGTTTGACTTAAACCTCTTCATCAATCACCCCATACAGAAAAACACACTCGGCACCAAGTTGATAGACCTTGAAATTACTGGATGCAGCAAATGCCAAGAATATCCTAACAACTTCCAGTCTTGCTATAGGAGCAAAGACATCAGTGTAGTCAATTCATTCTTCCTGTGTGTATCCTTGAACAACTAGTCTAGCATTGTTTATTATGACAATGCCAATATCATCCTTCTTGTTCCTAAACATCCATTTAGTTCCAATGGTAGTCTTCCCGTGAGGAAGAGGACAAAGGTTCCAAACTTTATTTCTTTTGAATTGAAGCAGCTCCTCTTGCATAGCTTCAACCCAACTTCCATCCTTTAGAGCCTCATCAATTTTCGTTGGCTCTATCTGGGATTAGAAACAAGATTGAAGACAAACATTTGCTTCATGGGTTTGTCCTCTTGTTCTTACCCCCATGTCAACATCTCCAACGATGTTTGTGGTGGGGTGAGAGTGGGGATCCTTAGCTAAGGGATCACAACAAGTTGCTGAGAGAGATCGAAAATAGAGAAATTTAGATCTGGCATGGATGTTTCTCCCACCACATCAGCACACTTATCAGGAGAGACTTGATCCAATGAGTGTGTCACATCATTGATGTTGTCATCTATGGAGTGGTTGTCAGCATCAAGAAATTCTTAATCACTTATCAAGAGAGACTTGATCCAATGAGTGTGTCACATTCATTTGCAGAGGTAGTTACAATTAGAGCTCAAGTTATGTTACTTGATGGTCTTCTTAGCTAAAATCTTGGGTCAGGATCACCTCTAGGTAAGATTTCTACAGACCCTGGAATAGTCTCACAAGATTTGTTAAAATAGTTGGTAACTAAATCAAGATCAAACAGCTAATCACGACCAGAACCAGCCACACAGGGTGTGTGTTCATTGAAAGTCATATTGCTGACTCCTCAACAATTCTAGTTCTGAGATTGTATACTCTATAAGCCTTAGATTGGGAAGAGTATCTAATAAAGTGTCCATCATTTGATTTCTCAAAAAATTTGGCTATTTGATCTTTGGTATTCAAGATGATGCAAGGACATCCAAATGACCTGAGAAAACTAATGAAATGTATCCTATTCTGCTAAAGTTCATAAGGAGTCTTTCCATGAGTCTTAACCACTAAAACTCTATTATGCACATAACAGGCAGTGTTGACTGCCTCTACCCAGAAGGTGATGGGCAACTTAGAGTCAGGTAACATACTTCTTGCAGCTTTAGTCATGTGTTCTGTTTCTCCTTTCGGCAACACTATTTCGCTGAGGAGTCCTGGGAGCACTGTATTGTCTTGTAATACCCTTTTCATCACAAAAGTTTCAAGGATTTGGTTCTTGAATTCAGTTCCTTGATCATATGTTATGGTTTTGACCTTGTGATCAGATTTATTCTCAATCTTTAATATGAAATTCTTGAGAATCTCAGGGGTCTCATCCTTAGTTCTAAGGAAGAAAACCCAAGTGAATCTTGTATAGTCATCTGTGATCACCAAACAATTAGAGGTCCTTCTTAGACTCATTACACTAATAGGGCCAAAGAGATCCATATGTAACAAGTGTAGGGGTGTAGTGATGGAGTTTCATCCCTTAGGTTTATGGGATACCTTATGTTGCTTCTCTTTTAGGCATGCAAGACAACGATCATCACTTGTAAACTCTTTCTTTGGCATTCTAGTTACCAAATCATTCTTAATCAGTTTATTCATGTTCTTAACGTTTACATAGCCCATTCTTTTATGCCATATGAAAGACTTATCACTATTGGCCATAGACAGAAATCATGAAATTTCACCGGTGGGAGATGTTTCTTGCAAATCCATCTTGTATATGTTCCCTTTCCTAGGCTCTAAAATGAATATGCTCATAAGGAATGACCACCCCGGGCATGTTATGAATCTGATCACAAAATTGGGATACAGTCAAAAGATTGTACTCAAGCTCTTTGACAAACTTTACCTTTTCAATGCTGAGCTTACCATTTATTACCTTTTGCGTTCCAGAAATGTAACAACTTTCATCTCCTCCAAAACCAACTAGTCCTCCATCAATCCTTTCAAAGTTCTAGAGTAGTGACCTACTGCCTGTCATGTGCCTGGCATAGCCACTGTCAATGATCTAGACATTCTTGTTTGTCTTGAGTTGTCCCTACTCAAAGAGAATGATTAGTTACATTTGGAAACCCAAACCTTACTTGTCTCGGGCTTACTAAAAGAAGTAGAAGATAATGCAACAGTAATGGATCCTATAGTTGTGCTTTAAGGATCTTGAGCTGTTGTTGATGGAGAATTTTCAGTCACTTGGCCTTTCTTTGACTTCCATACCACCTTCGGAAGTTTGGATTTGACCTTCAACACTTCTGAAGCATTTGAGATTTCAGAAGTGATGACTAGACCTTTGGAAGATTCTGAAAACACTGTAGCAAATTTTAGTGCTTTGGAAGTATTCCTTTCTTCTGAGACCAAATTTTCTTCCAAAGGCAATTTTCCACTTGCCTTCTTCTTCATTTTCCACTTGGAAGTCTTTTTCCTGGTCTTATGAAGAGTACCTCTTGGATTGTATGGACAATCCTTAGCAAGATAAGAAGTGCTTTCACACATGACACATTCCATTTTCTTCTTTCCAAGAGCTTTCTACTGAGAAAGAAAGACTGATTTTGATCACATTCCATTTTCTTCTTTCCAAGAGCTTTCCAAGAGCAGTGGTACACAACAGATCAGCCTTCTTCATGGTGCTAAGATGATTTGAACATGAACCAAAACTCTTGGCAGTAGAGTTTAGGTTGATGTCTTTAGTCTTCACTACTTCAAACCAGCTTTTAAGATGAACCAGAACTCTTGGCAGTGACACATTCCCTTTTCTTCTTTCCCAGATCTATGTCCTATAATTTGTATGCTCATGTTTTTGAATTGGAAGGTTTTCTCTAAGTCCTCTATTTTAAGTTTATAATCACTTTCAGTCTTTCTAAAATCAGCTTTTAAGATGTTTAAGTTGTAGGACCTGTATTTGTTGACTTTAGCAACGCATTCAGGGGTACAGAGATGTTCCAATACCTTGGATTCATCATGATCTGAATTAGTTCTTGGTTTGGAGAAGCATCTTCCACCTAAAAACTCTAGTCAAAGCCTCCTTCTGCAACAGCAACTACAGCTTGCTGCTTTGGCTTCTCATTCTGAGTGGCTTTGTCGGTGTAGTTTGGTCTAGATTGTGCTTTGCCACCATTTGTTCTTTATGTCTTACATTCCCTTGCAAAGTGCCCCATCAAGTTATACTTGTAACACTTGACTTTGCTTTTATCCAGTCCAAACTTTCCACCGGCTGCATTGCTGGGGAACTATCTTCCAGTCCGTTGTAGAACTTCTTGGCTCTGTGAGTGAGAAAAGCCATCTACTGGACTATCTCCATGTACTCCAGATCATCTGGATGGATACAGTCCAGGTCTTCAAGGGTGAAAAGAAAGCTACCACAACTTTCATTAGAGGACACAAAGGCTTGAGAAGAACTTGTCTCTTGGAATAGGCTTCCTTGAGTGTAGTTATCCCTAGGTGTCTCAGGGAAAGTGATGAAAGGACCCTTTTGTCTACTGGACTATCTCCATGTACTCCAGATCATCTGGATGTTTTCAACGTAGCATATGAGATGATGTTGGGGTTCCATGCTATCCCTTTCAACCACATGAAAGGCTGAACCCATTTGATTGTTGGCCACTAAGGATACTAGTTTCCAGATTAACCTTGCATGTTCATCTCCATCTGGTAGCCACTGAGGATACCATATAACTCTATCAAGGTTAGAGTCTTTAGGTTCTCAGTTCTCTTGATGACCACACAGTAGTGTGTCTATTGCCTAGGAAGTGAGAACATGAACTTCCTTACAATGTCTTTGTTTCCAGAGCAACTCCTCCATCCACATGGGTATCCAGAATCTTAACATACCTTTGTTGAGTCATATGGTTTCACTTACTTTAAAGGTGAAATTTTCAAACTACTACTTTTGGAGATACTTCTTGTTCTCCTTGGATTTAAAGGAACCCACATACATTAGTTTCAATGCATCCCATAGCTGCTTAGTTGTTTTGTATTTCTTGAAACCTTTGTACATAGAGGTTAGAAGAGTAGTTTGAAGGGCTGTCATGGCCTTCTGGTCAATCTCTACACTCTCTCTAACTTCATCTAAGTAGTCAGCCACAACCTTGGGGATCATACCACCACCACTAGCAGAAGGGGTGCTTGGTATGTAAGGTCCATTTTAAACAGACTCCCACATTCTTGAGTCTAGAGACCTAATGAAACTTCCATTCATTGGCACTAGGTGTCAAAGTCATCAAGAGTGATCATAGGGACTTTGTCATGGTTCGAGTTTACATATCAGATTTGGAAATGGCTGCCATTTGATAAGTTAAGTATTTTGTGTGTGAGAGAGATCTTAAGATGGTGAAATCTTATATCAAGTGCTTGGAATGCTCTGATACCAAATGCAGGACCGGTGAAGGGTATGCACTTACAACACAACAACATAATGAGAAAAGTTACTTAACTAATCAAACAGTGAGACTGGTTAACCTCAAGTAATGATACTAAGAACACAAGTACATATGAGACAACACAAGATAGCAAGATACACAAGGAGATGGTTTTCAAGATTGCAGTATATTGCATTCTCAAGTTCTATTACAAATGTTACAAAGCTTATTCAGAAAGTTACAAGTACTTAAGATTGGGTTTTGTAACAAGTTTATCAAAGTAAGTTTAATCATTTAAAGTTAAAAACGCAGCGGATATTAGAGGTTAAAGTATGTTAAACAATCTGAAATTTTTAACCATTTTTAACCAAAGACAAAACCCAAGAACAAGGATCATTAATATATATGAAATGTCATGCTATCAAAATGAAAAGAACAACCATAGGGTGTTCTTGAAACTACCTAGAACAAGATGTTGAAGTATGGATGAGAGAAAGATGATGATGCTCTTGAATGTCAAGCCCCCAAGAGAGAAAGCCTCACGTTTGTATACCCACAAGCACTCTAAACACCTAACTTGCTAGGTAGTATAACACCAAGACCTAACTCCTTCTTGAGCAACCCGAAAATCAGCCAAGAAGTTCTTCAAGTTCAGCCCAAAAATTCCAAATTTTCAGCCAAGGATGAAGAGGGAAAAGTTCTTTGCCAGTGTGTGAGAGAGTGTGTACTAAAGGAGAATTGCATGAATGGTTAATGTATTGTAAAAACCAAGACACAAAATGGATTTCCAAGGCCCCATATGGGCGGCTGAAATTTTGCTTTAAAATGGTTCCCCCATTTTGAAATTTTTATCAAATTGCACTCTTTAACCATTAGTTTATAAAATTAAAACCTATATTAATTTTATAACATTAACACACTTTTATTTTTTATTATTTAACCAACTTAATAATGAAACAAATAGTTTCTCATGAACAAATTATCCATATAATGTTGTTCTATTACAAAAGCAACGGTTTAGAAAACTAATTTTCTAAATGTTGTCAATATTTATTTGCATGATCTCATCAACAAATAAATATTTATTGGTGTTTGTTTAGCTTGTTATTGGGTATGACCCGACTTGGATCATAACGTACTAACCACATCAATCTTGTATGTGTCTTGGGCATACAAGATCCAACAATATCCCACTTGCACAAGATTCATAGAAGATTGATGCAAGCAGTAAATACTGTCTAACAACGGTTTACTACCCTTAATACGTATGACAAAGTGCCATTCAATAACATCATCCCCTTCAAGTACCTTACTCGAAATGTTTTAGGTGAATCAATCATCTATCCTATTGTCACAGATGTCATGTTAAATCCAAGAGACATAGAGTGATCATTCTCCATTGATTTAACTTTATCATGCCTTAGACATCTTACTCTCAATGAATAAGAGGGACAAACCCCATCTTGACTACATACGTCTCTCACAATTACCTTATATCATACCTAAACTCAGACTTATATACTGCCACGTTTCAGAACAACGAAGAACTAAGTCATAGTATAACATTGGTAAATATCAATACCCAATATGTATCTCAAGTCATAGGATACCAAATGATATTTTCCTTTACTCAAAAGTACTTATGATGAATCAGGAAGATTCCATGTAGTAATATTTAAGATGCAAGTCAGTCCATATTTGTATCCCACAAATATCTATGAACTTTGGCAGTAACCTTTTGCTTTATATTCATCCATATGAATATCTACCAATCCAAATTCATAATAGTTTTACCTTCATACTTGTTCCCACAAGTATGAACGACTATGGATGTTTTGAGTAAATGATTTACTCATGGATTTTAAACATGTAAAATAGGAATATTACTTGAAACACTATAAGCAAATAATTTATTCAAGTGATAAAGGGTTACAATATCTAAATATAAATTTAAAGATCATATCCAGTCACTAGAATAATGAAGTTCCATGGCACAAGTATGACTTTCATGCTTTGCCTTTTCTAGAAGCTTCGTGAGTGGATCCCCAATGTTTTGATCCGCGTGAACTTTGTGCATACATGTCTTTCCCTTTTCAACTTCATCCCTTATGTCGTTGAATCTCTGTTCAATGTGCCTAGTCTTTTGATGTGCACGGGGTTCCTTGATTTGAGCAATTGCACACTCGTCATCACAAAGAATTTCTAGGGGGTCCTGAATGGAGGGGACAACCCCTAGATCGGCAATGAATTTCTTTAACCATGCAGCTTCCTAAGTTACTAATGAAGCGGCGATGTATTCTGACTCAGTAGTTGATAATGCCACCATATCTTGCTTAGAGCTCTTCCAAGAGATTGCTCCTCCATTCAAAATGAAAATGTACCCCGATTGTGATCGTGAATCATCACGATCAGTTTGGAAACTCGCATCCGCGCAACCCTTTACTACGAGTTCCTCCTCACTAGATCCATAGATTAGGAACATATCTTTCGTCCTCCTTAGGTACTTAAGTATGTTCTTAACAACCATCCAATGACTGTTTCCAGGATTTTGTTGGTATCGGCTTGTGATGCTCAAAGCGCAGGACACGTCCGGCCTAGTGCATATCATTGCATACATGATGGATCCTATAGCAGGCGCATACCGGATCCCTTCATTTTGTCTTGCTCATCCTTTGATCTTGGACATTGATTCTTACTCAATACCATTCCTCGTTTAATAGGTATGGTACCTTTCTTAGAGTTGTCCATCTTAAACCTTTTCAATATCTTGTTCATGTATGCACTTTGATTTCAACCTATCAACCACCTCGATCTATCCCTATGGATCTTTATTCCTAATATATAGACGGCTTCACGAAGATCCTTAATGGAGAAACACCTTCCAAGCCAGGCTTTTACATCCTCCAAGGTGGAATGTCATTTCCAAATAGTAAAATGTCATCGACATACAATACTAGGAAGTGATGATGCTCCCACTAGCTTTCTTATATACACATGCTTCATAAACATTTTTTATGAACCCAATTTTGATTATCTCTTCATCCAAAGGGTGATTCCAACTTCTTCATGTTTGCTTTAATCCATAGATTGATTTCTTTAACTTGCTTATGTTGTTAGGATGTTTTCTATCAACAAAACCTTCAGGAGAACCATATAGACATCTTCCTCAAGATATCCATTTAGAAAAGCGGTTTGAATATTCATTTGCCAAATCTCATAATCATAATGAGCAAGTATGGCTAATAATATCCTAATGGACTTAGCATTGCAACCGGTGAGAAGATCTTATCATAATCAACCCCTTGAGTTTGAGTGAAACCTTTTGCTATGAGTCTAGCTATATATATATATATATCCAGTTTCCATGCATATCGATTTTCTACTTGAATACCCACTTACTTCCAACTATCTTGGAGTTAAGAGGTGTTTCATCCAAGTCCCACACTTGGTTGTCACACATGGATTGCATCTCAACGTTCATGGCTTCAAGCCATTTCTCACAATCCAAATTGGACATCGCATCAGGATAAGTGGTTGGTTCATTGGAATCTACCACATAGCATCCATCTATCAAAATTCCATATCTTTCAAGTGGATTACTAATTCTACCAGAACTACGAATGTTTTGTGTATATTGATCAAACACTTGATCATTCTCAACATCCTCATGTTGAGTGCTAGTGTCAACCAAACATGTGTCAGTTTGTGGTTCTTGATCCTCTTCAAGATCCACAGTTCTACTGCTAGTTCCTTCCGTAAGGAGTTTAGCTTCTAAGAACTCAACCTTCTTGGCAACAAACTCCTTTTGTTCTGATGGATCGTAGAAATAATATCACATAGAATCTCTAGGATATCCAATGAAGATACACTTAATGGAACAACTTTCGAACTTGTTTGCGGTTGAAGTCATATCATTAGCCTCACAACCCCATACCTTTAAATATGATAGTGATGGAACCCTTCCATGCCATATTTCAAAAAGTGTCATTTCCACTTTCTTGGTTGGGGCCATATTCAAGATACGGGCCGCAGAGAGCAAAGTGAAACCCCAAAATGATAGAGGCAATAAGCTTTTAGCCATCATAGATCGAACCATATCCAATAGAGTTTGTTTTCTCTGCTCGGACACACCATTATGTTGTGGTGTTCTAGGTGGAGATAGTTGTAAGACAATACCATAACTTCTAAGATGATCTCTAAAAGCATCACTTATGTATTCACCTCCTCTATCGGTGACGAGATTTTAATTTTCTTGTTGAGTTGATTTTCAACTTCATTTTGGAAGTTTTTGAACATTTCAAAATCTTCATCTTTGTGTCTTACCAAGTACACATAACCATATCGACTATAGTCCTTGGTAAAGGTAATGAAGTATCTTTCATGGTACCTAGTCATTGGGTTAAAAGGACCATATACATCCAAATGTATGATGCCTAATAAATCTTTTGCCCTTTCGGATTTGCCACTAAAAGGTGCCTTAGTCATTTTACCTTGTAAAAAAGATTCACATACATCAAATGAATCATATTCACTTGCTTTTAAAAGAATGTTCTTTTGAAATGTTTGTATGCGCTTATTGTTTATATGACCAAGAAGACAATGCCAAGGATAGGTATCACTCGAATCCAATTTGAGTTTCTTGGTGGTGGTTTGGTACAATGAGCTATCATATAATGTGTTTTCACGAACCAATTCATAAATACCATTAATAAGAATAGCTTTAAAATAAATATGCCATTTAAATAAACATGAATTTCATTTTCAATAAATGTTAAAACATAACCAATATGTCTTAATTGGGCAACAGAAATAATGTTCCTAGTCAAACTAGGAGCATATAAAATATTTTTCAAAATTGCTTCCAAACCATTTTGAAGCTTCAAGACATAGTCCCCTCAGCCTTCAACTTGAAATTTTGCCCCATTTCCCATGTAGTGGCTAACATCCCCTTTCTTGAAGTCCTTACTTCTTTTGAACCCCTGCAATAAGTTGCAAATGTGAGTTCCACATCCGGTATCCAATACCCATGTGTTAAAGGATATTCAATTTAAATCAATATGAATCATGAAAATTGTACATGAGGTTTGCCCGACATCCCTCTTAGCTTGCAACTGTTTGAGATGCACTGGGAAATTTCTTGCCCAACGTCCAATCTCCCCACACTTAAAGCATGGGTCATTCGAAGCAACCTTTTGCTTCTTCTCCACTAGTTTAGGTGGTGGCGCTCTTACCACTCCCTTTCCCTTTCCCCTAACGTGCCCCTTACCTTGGTAACATTTGCCTTGGGTGCGGGGTGAGGCCTCTTCTTGTTCCCACCTTCATTGATGGTGAGAAAGGGTAAAACCCTTTTACCCATGGTCGCCTCGGTAGTTTTGAGCATAGAGTAAAGCTCACTTATGTTCTTGTCCCACCGTTCATGTTATAACTCATGACAAAGTTGTCAAACCTTTTTGACAAAGAGTCGAGGATCAAATTCGTAGCCAACTCTTTCAAGACGGGACAATTCAGCCTTTCGAGGCGGTCAATATGGCTTTTCATCTTAAGTACATAAGATGAAACAGATTGGGTGTCATCGATACGACACGCATGGAGTGCTCGAACCGTTTCGAAGTGCTCTACCCTTGCTTGTTGTTGGACCGTTTCCTTCAACTAGGTTATCATGTCGTATGCTCCATGATGTGCATACTCCTTTTGAAGATCCGGAGTCATACTTGCCAACATGAGGCAAGACACTTGGATAGAGTCCTCAGTGTATTTCACCCAATTATTGTAGGTCTCCTCGTCCTCCTCATTTGGTTGATCGGGAATCGGATCGTCTAAAATATACGATCATTTCTCTTGCTGGAGAATAATTCTCAAGTTTCAAAACAAATCAAAAAAGTTATTATGGTTTAGAAGCTCCTTTTGAGAATGATTCTTAGTGATAGTGAGTGAGGGGATATCATTATTTTCATTGTTGTTGGTGGCCATCTACAAAATTTAACAAAGTTCAATTTTAGTATTTTCGATATTGTTCATATTTTAATAATTAAAGTCCCTTTTAAAGTGTCTTACACAATTTTAAAATTCTAGAATACAACGTTAAATTTAAATAGTGGTTAGGTGACCTTTATGCCATTATTTAACTTAACATGATAGTCAACGTTTTGACAATTGCAACCCTTTGCAACTTCTAGAGGTATGAGATCAACTTTAAAACATCAAATGTATAGTTAGCATGTTAATCCCATCAACACCTTTGTAACCCATACTGTAGGTGATCCATTTAACATGGTTTGTAAATCAAGTTACCCTATTTGCACACACATGTGAGTTTTCCAACATAAGTGGTTAGGTGACCTTTATCCCACAAATATGGTATCCCCACCTCAAATCACAAGTTCCCTCAAAACGGTTAGGTGACCTTTATATCGTTAAGAGTTTCAAAGTGACTCATGTGTTGTGCAAAAGGAAGGTTTTAAACTTGTTTATAAAAGAAATTTTAAGTTTTCATAATCTTAGTTTAGAAAACTCTATGTACCTTATATTTGCATGCTTTCAAATACAAGATACCCTTTGGTTCATTTTCTAATAGAATCACTTTTATTATAATCATTAATCATTTTAATAACAATTTATTAACCACTTAATCATAAAGAACCATCAAATTTCAGTTTGTTAAGTTTGTTAATGAGTTTCTTATGCATATCCAAATATCAACCAACAATCATACAACAAACAACCAAACAAGCATAATCATACAAATATAACTACATAACCATAGCCACTTGTTTCCTATCACAAGTGTTGTCATAAGGTCTTTCCTGAGAGTTAAAATGACACATCAAAATGTGTCCATGAACTCCCACTTGAATCCACATCCAAATGCTTCAAGTGTCCATGTCATTTGAGTCCTTCTTTGGGTCTTCATCTTGTGCATCTTCTTTTACAAAATCATATCCTAATATAATTTTTTTCTAATAAAAGAAATGCACCTAATCTATTTATTACATAACCAAATGAATAAATAAATTACAACCCAAAATACAAACACAAACATTACAACCCTTTCAGAATCAAAACCAACATGACAAAACCATAATCAACCAAATCCAAAACACACAAGGTCAAGGCTATGTTATGCACCAAAATATGTATCATATATAACATCCAAGAACAACAATGAACCCCATTTGAGAACCTTAAAGTTTTGACCAACATGAACCAAAACTTTAGGGTTTTGTCCAAACAACACAATGAACCATTTGATGTTAATCTTTCAAGGTTTATACTAAAGAATGTAAGATTAAACCTTGAAACATAAGCGATTCAATCATCCACAACAAAACAACCCCTAATGGGTTGAAAAAGTCCATGAAAACAAACTTTTCAAGAACTCTTCAAGCATGTATTCCACATAACCGGCTCTAGATGCCATTTTTGGGTTTTGTAACAAGTTTATCAAATTATTTTTAACAATTTAAACTTAAAAAACAGCAGATATTAGAGGTTAAAGTATGTTAAACAATCTGAAATTTTTAACCATTTTTAACCAAAGACAAAACCCAAGAACAAGGATCATTAATATATGTGAAATGACATGCTATCAAAATGAAAAAAACAACCATATGGTGTTCTTGAAACTACCTTTCAAGAACAAGATGTTGAAGTATGGATGAGATGAAGATGATGATGCTCTTGAATGTCTATCCCCCAAGAGAGAAAGCCTCAAGTTTGGATACCCACAAGCACTCCAAACACCTAACTTGTTAGGTAGTAAAACACCAAGACCCAACCCTTCTTGAGCAACCCGAAAATCAGCCAAGAAGTTCTTCAAGTTCAGCCCAAAAATTCGAAATTTTCAGCCAAGGATGAAGAGAGAAAAGTTCTTTGCAAGCGTGTGAGAGAGAGTGTGCTAAAGGAGGAGTGCAAGAATGGTTAATGTATTGTAAAAACCAAGACACGAAATGGATTTCCAAGGCCCCATATGGGCGGCCGAAATTTTGCTTCAAAATGAAATTTTTATAAAATTGCACTCTTTAAACCATTAGTTTATAAAATTCAAACCTATTTTAATTTTATAACATTAACACACTTTTATTTGTTATTATTTAACCAACTTAAATAATGAAACAAATAATTTCTCATTAACAAATTATCCATATAATGTTCTATTACAAAAGCAATGTTAACCCATTTTCAAAACGGTGTCAATATTTATTTTTATGATCTCATCAACATATAAATATTTATTGGTGTTTGTTTAACTTTTTATTGGGTATGAACCGACTTGGATCATAACGTACTAACCACATCAATCTTGTATGTGTCTTCGGCATACAAGATCCAACAGAGATGGTTTTCAAAATTGCAGTATATTGTCTTCTCAAGTTCTATTACAAATGTTACAAAGCATATTTAGAAAGTTACAAGTACTTGAGATACATATACTACATCCTACACTATGAAAGCCAGTTGTATACAATTGACTAGACAACAAACAAAATCAATGTAGAGTCAAAAGGTAGATTTCCTTTTGGCTAGTGACTATGACATGCCATAGCTCATATCCTAATATATTACAAAAAGGATAAAGTACATAAAGTAGAAAGTTACAGACTCAAGACCTCAATGTACAATTAACAAAAGCATGGACCTTTTCACCGACTTATTTAAGTTCGTGACTTTATTAGAGTTGTAGCGGAAAGTGATCTAGCTTTATGGAAAAGTACATCAGATAAAGCATGTGTTCAAACGTCTTCAGAAGAAATCTGACTTCAAGTGTTGGCTTCGGAAGACTTTGTCTATGACACTTCGGAAGACTTCATCTTTGGCTTCGGAAGATATTGGTCTTAGCTTTGGCAGATTTCACACTTAGAATATTTCGGATGCTGGTGTGAAAATTCCGAAGCATCTACTTGAGCACTCTTGTGCATGCATGCATGAAAGACTTTGGGTGTTTGGGTTGCATTAGCCTTTACATTTTAATCCTTACAAACTCCCCCTAGGCTGATGCTACCAAAACACTTGAAGACTTTAGATATTAAAAGTCCTCATTATGATAATGACCATCCCTTTCTTCATGAGATGATCAAGATCACTCAGACTCTCAAAATGTCTTCTCATATCAAAGAGATCATGTAGAGGCAGAGTAAACGTATCTTGCCATGTGTAAATATCTTCAATACCTTGAACTATGATGACATGCATCTTTTCGGATTTGTAGGGCATGTCCAGGACAATATGGGTCTTCCTGATGCTAGAGGAGCAGTTTGAATTGGAGTTGGTGTAGCATCCTCTATTTGCACAATCTTTAGATGTTTTGACTTGTCATGAGGTTTGGAGATGGATGCTTCTTACTTCTTCTTCATTGGCTTTGATTTGGAAGCCATCCTTTTTCTCCTCTTTGAGCTTTTTAACTAAGAAGATTGGCCTATAGCACCTGATTGATCTTCTTTGTCATTCTCAGTTGGGTTTTCCTCTACCATAGGGTCAGATTGAGAGGGGACAGAACCCTGTCGTGGATTAGAAGTGGAAGCTTGTTGAGGTTCAACAGAAGATCCAGGTTGTGTTGTCTCAAATGGTTCAACCTTAATCTCTACTTCTTGAGGGACCTGACTTGGTGGGGAGTGTAAGTCAGCAAGTTCACCTCTTTGAATCTTCTACTCAATTACTCTGATATGCTCATCCATGGTGGAAAAGACATAGGACCAAGTCTCCTTCTAGGGAATCCATACAGCTTCAAGAATCTCATCATCCTCTACCAATCAGTAGACTTTTCATTCTTTGCTGGATGATGGCTCTTGACTTTGTAGCCTCTTCCCTTAACTTTCTTTTGGTGATCTTTCTCTCTTTGAAAATCTTTAGCTCAAGTTGTTTGAGGTACTCAAACTCAATATAGTCAAAGAGTAAGGGAAGAAGTGTAGCAGCCTGATAGAGGCCTATGGCACTCAGGTAGTTGATCATATTGATCTTATCTTTTTCTTTGTCTACCTGAGGTTCTTATGGAACCACATCCTCTTTTACAGGACTTTCTTGAACTAGGGAAAGAGAAGGCACATGCTTGTATAATATTTTCTTTCTTCTTTCTTCTTTCTTCTTTGATCTGAAGAAGTAGCTTTGCATCTTCTGCCTCCTTTCTTTCTTTTGATAATTCCTTGTCAGCCAGTTCATTCAACTCATTTAAGGGGAGAGTGATGATGTTATCTATGTCATAGTTCCTGGCTTGTAGGTAATTGATCCTTACTACCGTCAACTCATCATTTTGAGTGTTGGTCTGGTGGCAGCCCTGATAGCAAACTCCATGAGCCTTGTAGACCTAGTAGAGGAACCTTATCCCCTTAACTTCCTCTTCCTCTCTCTCTCCTCCTCAATCTCCTCAGAAGTCATCTTTCTTTTCTTTTGTGACTCACAAACCTTTGTGACTCAGGATGGAGAGAGCTTTGGCCTTTATTGCTTGGTGTAGCTTCCATGCTCTAACCAAAGAGAGGTTGAGATGCACCTTCACCAGTAGGTGTCTCAAAGAGGGTATGAATCTCCATAGTAGTTAATGATGATCAGACAAGGCTCTCAGGTTCTGCCACTGGGCCTTCAGTCAAGGTTTCTTGTATGAAACTAATCTTAGGGTCTGCCTCAACATCCAGTTGACCGATGACATTACCTGATTGCCTTAATGTCCTTTTGAAGCTCAACTCTACAATGATCCTGTCTTGGATTCTTTGAGCCAGCCTATTAGTTTGTCTTGATTGGCTTTGGTTGACAAGTGACATGTTGACTAGATCCAGACTTTCATAGAAGTTAAAGGTCTAAAAATTGAAAATCTCTTGCTATCCTTGAACTCTAAAAATGATGAGGGATCTTCTGCTTTGATCATACCTCCACCTAATAATGTGATTTGAAGTTGGTGGAGATGACATAGCCCTTGGTATTCATTCCTCAAACAGACTCTGTAAGTAGGAGTCTGTTAGGTCTAGGATTAGTAGATCTAGTCCATTTTGTATAGGCTTAGTACTTGAATTAATATCTATAATGAATGTTTGTATTTCATTATTATGTAAGCATTAAATGTATAGGTTTACTTTCCCCAGTTCTGCTGCTACCACAGGCTTTATGCAATCGATCGGATTATATAGATATCCCTTCAACACAACATAGGTCATTGAAAGGATATCGGAGACCCACCAAAGCACGAAAGCCAGGATCTTTCAGAAAATGGATTCCTATTTGAAGAGTGCATAACCGGGTAATGATCCATCAACCTACTGGTTCTTTTTCTGAAGTAGCAACGGGAGAATTCATCCTGGAAGTGGGAGAAATGTTGAAACTACGTGAAATCCTGACAATGGTTTATGTAGAAAGAACGGGCAAACCCTTATGGGTTGTATCCGAAGACATGGAAACAGATGTTTTTATGTCAGCAATAGAGGCCCAAGCTTATGGAATTGTTGATCTTGTAGCGGTTGAATGATAATAGCCTGGATTTCACGTCAATTCTGAAATTAACCTTTAATATTCTATGACTTTTTTATTATTCTATTGAATACGAATAAAACTAATTCATAATCATCTGGTTAGGATCGATCTAAACCAGCCCATTATGTATATGATTCAACATGCCAACGATTAAACAACTTATTAGAAATACAAGACAGCCAAGTTGACATGTCACAAAATCCTGGTAGCAAATGGTTATCCATTAAGTGGAGGAAATCTTAGTTAACATAGACCCCTCTTGCAAGAACGGACTAACAGGGTCAACTACCCAGCCAACCTCATAATTAAATACTGTTAGGTGCAACGGCGCCTGGTGCAATAGCAAGCACCAATTTAGCTTGGGGGCGTGATTTAGTAGCAGTGGGTGGCAAGGTAGCTTTGTTACCTATTCCATTAGGAACCACAGATTTTTTGGTACATCACATTCATGCATTTACGATTCATGTGACTGTATTGATACTTCTGAAAAGTTTGATACCGGATAAAGCAAATCTTGGGATTCGTTTTCCTTGTGATGGGCCTGGAAGGGGGGGGGACATGTCAAGTGTGAGCTTGGGACCATGTTTTCTTAGTATTTGATTCCTTTGAATTCCATATTTGAAGTTGCGATCGGATCTATTCATTAAAAAGAACATGCTCCTTTGAGACCCCGAAAAAAGGACAAATTCCTTTTCTTAGGAACACATACAGGATTCGTCACTACAAAAAGGATAATGGTAACCCCACCATTAACTACCATTAACTACTTCATTTATGAAATTAATAGTAATAGAGATACATGTCCTACTGAGATAGAATTTGTAACTTGCTATCCTCCTACCTAACAGGCAAAGATATGCCTCCGTGGAAAGGATGATTCATTCGGATCGACATGAGAGTACAACTACATTGCATTGCCAGAATCCATGTTGTATATTTGAAAGAGGTTGACCTCCTTGCTTCTCTCACTCTACAATCCTCTTCCCACCGAGCCCCCTTTCTCCTGGAAAAGAGATGGAACTCCAGTTCCTTCGAAAATGGTAAGATCATTGGCGCAAAAAAAGGGGTTGATCCATATCATCTTGACTTGGTTCTGCTTCCTCTATTATTTTAATAATACCGGGTCGGGTTCTTCTCCTACCCATATCGAATAGAATACGCTGAGCCAAATCTTCTTCATGTAAAACTTGCTTGATTTAGATCGGGAAAATCGTGTAGTTTTATGAAACCATGTGCTATGGCTCGAATCTGTAGTCAATCCTATTTCCGATAGGGACAGTTCACAACTGAATGCGATTTTTCCCATTCTTTTCATATCCGCAATAGTACGAAAAGAAGGCCCGGCCCCAAGTTGTTCAAGAATAGTGTCGTTGAGTTTCTCGACCTTTGTCTTAGGATTAGTCTGAGAGGCGGTGGTTTACCCTGCGGCGGATGTTAGCGGTTCGAGTCTGCTTATCTCCAACTCGTGAACTTAGCCGATACAAAGCTATATGATGGCACCCAAATTTTCCGATTAATCCGAAATGATCCTCTAAATTATTCTTGGTTGTGAGACACATTGAATATAAATCCCCAAAATCGAAATAAAAATAACAAAAAAATAAAAAATGAGATTAGAAGAGGGGCCGGAGGGAGGCTTGTTCTTGTTTTTGAAAAAAATGAATATTTCATTCAAATTAGTAAAAAATTTGGGCTCAATCTGAAGATAGTCTCCAACCTAGTATTGCACAAATATGCTCCAGACATATATATCATATATGTGTGGACGTATTGTGTATTATAGACATATTGTGTATCAAGAACGAAACAAAAAGCGAATGTAGTCAAATGGTAAAATTTCCCTTTGCCAAGGAGAAGACGTGGGTTTGATTCCCGCTATCCGCCCAAAATGAAGTCATTTATTTACCATCTAAAATTCTAAATTAAAATGCTAAAGGATTTGGTATACTTAGTCATCATAGTGTAGTGATTCTATCCTTTCCCTTTTTGCCTTCTACCCCAAAAGAAAAAGTGTTAACTAATTACTAGTTAATAGAGTAAAACATACATTTTTTTTGACAAAAAGTATTGCGAAGACAGGATTTGAACCCGTGACCTCAAGGTTATGAGCCTTGCGAGCTACCAAGCTGCTCTACCCCGCCCCGAAGAAAAGAACTAAAAAGTAATATACAAGCAAGGATTGAATGCGCCCCTCTACCATATTTGTACAAATAGAATAGCCTATTTATATAGAATGGTAAAGAGGTCGTCTATGATCATCGATCATAGAATTGAAATAAACAGATATTTTAATCCTTACCAACTTGATCTTGTCGCCCCCGGCAAAAACATGCATGAACCATTTCACGAAGTATGTGTCCGGATAGTCAAAGAGAGTAACATAGCTAGGTTAAGAGATAATTGAGCATGCCATGACGTTGTTAGGATCTCATATAGTCCTTTATGGCCCTGGCCCGTAAATGGACCTTTATGAGCTTCTGAAATATCTTTTAGACCATGACCAATGCCCAGTTGCTCCTATACATGTGGCCCACTATCAGAAAAAGAATTGACATTTCGAATTGACTGTCTTGTATTTCTAATAAGTTGTTTAATCGTTGGCATGTTGAATCATATACATAATGGGCTGGTTTAGATCGATCCTAATCGGATGATTATGAATTACATTTATACATATTCAATATAATAATAAAAAAGTCATAGAATATAAAGGTTAATTTCATAATTGACCTATGAAGCTTCACTGTTCCCTGGGATTGGCTTTGGGCCTTTCCTGCGCAACTTAGATGGAAGGCAAAGAAGGCCTCCTTTCGGAGGGGTCCGAGCCATCAGTGATATACCACTCTGGAAGAACTAGAATTGTAACCTTATGTCAGGACGTACAGGCGAAGGGACAGTCTCAGATAGACAGTTTCTATGGGGCATAGGCCTCCCAAAAGGTAACGAAGGCGTGAAAAGGTTTCCTTGGGCCGGACGTAGATTGGCCCTCGAGTGCAAAGGCAGAAGGGAGCTTTACTGCAAGACCCACCCGTCGAGCATGCCCTATGAAGACTCGCTTTTGCTACGGCTCTGGTGGGTTCCCTTAACCAAGCCACTGCAACTATAACCGTCCTAAGGTAGCGAAATTCCTTGTCGGGGTTAGTGGATCGATCAAGTATTTGAATTCTAAAGAAAGATCATTATTGATAATCCAAGACCATACATATTGATAGACAGAACTGCTATTTATTTGCTGAATAGACAGATTCATAGAAAAAATCATGACTATACTTAACAATAAAACGCTCTGAAAAGCCCACATACGACGAATACTTTTTGTTGCCGTCGGAAAAAGAAGAAGTCCCAACCCTATTAACATAGGAACTGGAAGTGGAAGAAAAGTGTATATATATATATATATATATATATATTATATATATATATTATATATATATATATATATATATATATATGTGTGTGTGTGTGGTGTGTGTGTGTGTGTGTGTGTGTGTGTGTGTGTGTTGATTTATGTATGGTCACAGGTAAAACATTAGAATTGGTAAATTTCTGAAACATTTGACCAAGTGTAAGAAACATCTACGGATGAACATTCTTTTCTTGAGTAGATATATTTCTCACAAGCAAAATTACATCCAAAGATCTTCTGTGGATGAACAACTAGATCTGAGGAACAAGTACGTGAGAAGAACATTTCCTTCAGAAGAACAAGTCCTATGGAAGAACAAGACCCCTACGGAAGAACAAGTTTCCTGCGGAAGAACAATTGCTTCGGAAGAACCAGTTTGCTTCGGAAGAACAAGTATCCAGCGGAAAAACAATCAATTGCGGAAGACAATTCTCCTGCGGAGTCCAAACACTCGCATTCAAACAATACAAGTGTTACAAGTCAACAAGGAAGTTATGCGAATCCCAAGAAATCTGATGATTCCTTAATAACCAATTCAAATCCCAAGAGATCTGGCGTTTCCTTCAAAGAAACATCATTTTCTATATATATGGATCCTAGGTTTCAAATCAATGCGTCGACCACATGGTTCCACGACAGAACAACATTACACCAAATCACACAACCAAACCCTAGCAGCCATCACATCATTCAACACAAAATTCAATATCATTTGTTAATTAGTTATTTGTAATCATCAACGTGTTTTAATGAAATAAATTTGATTTAAATAGATCATTAGTTGTGTTTCATCAATCGTGTTCTTGAATATTTATTGATATTAAAAACCAAAAAGTTTTACGAACAATTAAACCATGCCAACGCCGATTCCGCAAATGTTGACTTGACATCAACCAACACTGATAATTCCTGATTGCGATCCTTTGATTCTCAGAGTCTACTGAGTCCACATCAATGTGAACTTGAGGAAGTTGCTAAGTATACACAATTGCAAGTGAGGATGGTGAGTCCTTAATGTCCATACTCTCTGAAGAACTCGTAGGTTCTGTGATTATAATGACTTTCTCCCCCTTTTGGTAGCATCACCCTCTTACATCGGTGACCTAGGAGTTAGCCAATCACACTCATAGGTTCTTGTGTTCCTAGTTGAGCTCCTCTTAAAGGTCTCCCAGCTAGTTTTATCTTGAGATAATCAATCTCAAGTTGCTGATCATTGATCTTGTTTTGCAAGGTAGTCACTTGAGATTCAAGATGACTAACCTTGTAGACTAAATAGGTGTATGTTTATGATAGTTTTTGCACCTTTAGTCTCAAGTTCCCCTCATCTTCATCAGAAGAATCATTAGAGGATGAGATGATTGGACTAGAGTCCTCTCTCTTATCACTAGCTTTAGGTTCTTGGCTGCTAGATTTCCTCTGCTCACTAGCAGCCTCAGTTGAGGTGTTAATGGGCTGAGTTTCCATGGTTGAGGTGTTATGATGGAATCACATGCAAAAGTGAGAGCCTCTTCGATATGGACATCTTGAACAGGTTAAGAAGTGTCCACCTTAGTAGTGGGTGACTGATGTGGGCTAGATGTAGGAGACTTAGAAGCACTCATCTCTCTTTGAGTAGAGGAAAAGAAGAGTGATTCATGGTACTCATTGAAACCTAAATCTTAATCAGTACAAAAGTCAAGTTTAGGAATTGGTTGATTTAAGTCCAAAGGCTGGGGATGGTAGCTGTCTCCTCAAGGTTGTTCACTTGAGTGTTGAGACTCAGAGTGAAGGCTTAAGGCATTTGGGCTTGTGAGCTCATCGGGTTGAGCATGAGGAACCTCAGCACTGATCATTGAAGTAATAGGAGTAGTCTGCTTCTCATGAGAAGTGGGAGCTCCAGTTTCCACCTCTTCCTGTGTGGGTGAGTATATGGGGTCCTGCACAGAGTGAATAGTCTGTGTAGGGGTTCATTTGTTTTTTCTTTGGTAGGTGAGAGTGATATGTGGTTGTTGAGGTGGTTGGGATGTAGAAGGTGTGAGTCAACACTAGCTGGTGCTACTAGGTTGTCACCTTGAGTAATGAGCTCTAACATTTTTTAGACAAGGGTTGGTTCAAGCCCAGAGAAGCCAACAGTGGGCTTTCTCAAGATTTTAAAGATGTCGGGCTTAATTTGTCCCAGTTGAAGAATATTACATGTTCCCCTTAACTGTGAGCTCAGTTCATAGTTATGTTTCCTGAAGGTCTTGACAGAAAAATCTCCCTCATAGCCGATCAACTCAAAGGAGTGGTTTATAGGTTTTTAAGGAAAGAACACCTCACCTTCTTCATCATCTAGTGGAAAATGAGTATTGATGATGGGCGAAGTTATGAAGACTGTTGTCCCCTACATTGTTGCAGACAGTGCCTTCTCCCCATCCATAATGACCTCTTGGCAGGTCTTACAAAATGCGAATAGATGATCCACATACAGTGTAGGATCAATGGTTAGGGAGGTGAAGAAGTTAGTGTGAAGTCGGCTTAGATCGATAAACATCCGAGCATGTTCTTGACGGAAGGATAAACAAACAGCTCAAACCAAAAGGCAACCTATAATACGAACTATAATTAAATGGTTTCATTGATAATACCTAAAGATTACAAGCTTGTTACAACATAAGAATCAAGAATCTTGGCAAGGGGAAGATCGAGCGTGATCTCCTTCTCATCCGGCAGCCCTAGGCTCCGGGCAGACTTCCTCTCAAAACCCTTAATCTCTTTACACATTGAAACTGGTATATATAGGCCTCGGCCCATATTAGATGCGACTGGGCCCATTCGTGCAATTGGACCATGCGTATGGTTCAATCGTATGACTGGACCATGCGTATGGTCAATCGTACGACTGGACCATACTTATGGTTCTGTCTCACGAATGCCCCAATCGCACTTCTCAGTCTCACGACTAGTCCATTAGCATGGCTCAGTCATACGACTGAGTCTTATTCGCATATGCTCTTGCAAATGACCTAGTTTTATGTGTATAAAACATATCAGGTGTATTACATTAAGCCTAGACTATTCGACAAGAGACGGACACACTATATATGAATATATATGCTCCAACAAATTCCCCTTTTGATGTGCTTGCGAATAGTAGATAACACCTCTTAAAATCTTTAGTCAATCTTTGCTCTGGTTGCCAATAGTATCAAACGAAAACCATATTAGCCAACGTTGTCGATCCATCAGGTTACACACATCCCCGAAAATGAATTTAGGCACAATGGCTTTCGTTTACTTTGTAGAACACTATCATCGCAGCAAGATTCCCCATATGACTGATTTTTCCAGATAATGACATGAATAGTTTTCCATTGCATCAATCTTCACACAGGCTAACTTGATTAACATTAACACCTGCAGAAATTCCCCCTCACGTTCAGAATATCCCAATATATTAACGTTGTGCTCTCCTTGCGTCTTCACACGGTGTATTGGGCAAAAGGTTGAATCTTCCAATCCACAGCTGACAATATCAAACAAATCAGCATGCATGTAGATTCATCATCAGAAACCTGCTAACATCATCACTTTCTGATTACGTCTTCAATTTCTCTATACATGGATTCCCCCTAAGAATGAGAACCCTCTTTGTGCTGATAAATATAACTTGATTGGCCCATAAGTAGTCAGATGCTCCTGAATACCCCACAAAATCAGCACCAACTGCTGACATCTTCTCTTCTCTCTTTCGTGTTCCAATTACATTCACCTATTCTGCAAGTCCGACAAATAATGGGGTACACATCGAACTTATTTGACAAAACAACCTCAGGGTGAATATGCTTTGCTCATCTTCAAATTTGTGCAAGAAGCTGTTCCAGACTCCATTTTTTTGGTCTAGAACAAATTCGGATGAGTCAATGCGGATGGCACATTCGTGCGATTGAACATACCACTGGTCCAGTTGCACAACTGAACATATGACTGGTCCAGTCGCACGAATGGTCCATTCGCATGGCTCATTCGTACGATTGGGTCTGCACGCAGATTTTCAGATCTACAGCCGCCAGGGCTGCCCAAAACCCTAATTTGACGAATTTTACATGAACAGAGACAAAATAGACATCATCAGATTCGAAGGGGTGATGGGAACATGATTTCGAGTGCAAATTGAACATAGAAACACCACACGTAACAAGATCTGAGCAAAACACGAAGAACACGAAGTGGGTTTAACGTCACGATCTGAAATTTGAACCCGAAATCAAGAGCTCGGGTTGCTAGAATGATTGTTAGATCATTCCAGTAGTAACTTGCTCTGATACCAATTGTGAATTCAGCTTGGATCGATAAACAATCGAGCATGTTCTTGACGGAAGGATAAACAAACAGCACAAACCAAAAGTCAACCAATAATATGAACTATAATTGAATGGTTTCATTGATAAAACCTAACGATTACAAGCTCGTTACAATATAAGAATCAAGACTCTTGGCAAGGGGAAGATCGAGCATTGTCTCCCTTCTCATTCGGCAGCCCTAGGCTCCAGGCAAACTTCCTCTCAAAACCCTTAATCTCTCTACACATTGAAACTAGTATATATAGGCCTCGGCCCATATTAGATGCGACTGGGCCCATTCGTGCAATTGGACCATGCGTATGGTTCAATCGTATGACTGGACCATGTGTATGGTTCAATTATACGACTGGACCATACTTATGGTTCAGTCTCACGAATGCCCCAATCGCACCTCTCAGTCGCACGACTGGTCCATTAGCATGACTCAATCGCACGACTAGTGCATATGCTCCTGCGAGTGACCTAGTTTCATGTGTTTACAACATATCAGGTGTATTGCATTAAGCCTAGACTATTCGACAAGCGACGGACACACTATATATGACTATATATGCTCCAATAGTTGGATAGAGTTAAGAAACGACAAACCTTTGAGAAATGTGGATCTTTCTCAGTGTAATAGAGCAACCTGGTTGTGTTGCATGAGTAACTACATGGAGAAATTTGGTTCCTTTCTGCGATTAAGATTGGCCATTTTGAGAAAGCTTAAGGATGAAGAAAGATAAGCGAAAGTAATTTCAGAGAGAAATTTGGGGTTTAGGTTTGGAGGAAAGAGGAAGATGATAGAAAGTGGGGGAACCAACGGGTTTATATGTGAAGATCATTTAAGACAAAGGTAAGGAAAGAGGACAAACTTTGAAATCCGGATGTCCGTCACACCTCTGAAAAAGTAGTCTGCTTTTGCTCAAAACGTAGTTTTCTTGGAAGTCAAAAAACTTCCAAAGGTAAATTATCTTCGGAAGTTTTAATGAAAAAGCTTCGAAGCTAAAATGACTTCGGAAGATTTTCCTAGGAGTTGTGAAAAGTTTGCTTCGAAAGAAAATTAAAACATAAATGCTTTTTTCAGAGGAGCAAAGCTTCCGAGAGTTGATTTGCTTCGGAAGAAAATGGTCCTTGAAAACAAATAAGTCTCTGAGACAAGTGTTAAGCTTCAGAAAAAATTTCAGAAATTTCTTCCGAAGGTAAATTACTTAGACGGTTAGTTGTTTTGAAGAAATGAATTTCTTTCGAAGATAAAAACATATCTTACGAAGGATCAAAATTTTAGAAATCTAAGGAAAGTCGTCAAAAGGTTTTCATCCAAAGAAAACAAGAGTTTATGAAAGTGATGAACTAGACAACTTAGGACACACGAATTTTAAGAAACAATAATAAGAATTAGTTTTTAAGAAAAACCTACCCAAACTTTATCATCCCAATAGCTTATATAAGATATTTAAATCTCTGTTCATCAATAGTCTTTCTAAACAGATTAGCATATTGTTCATTTGTGTGAACATTGACTAGTTTAATTAATCCCTTTTCAAATCTACCTTTCATTAAATGATACCTAATATTGATGTGTTTGATCCTTGAGTGCTACACAGGATTCTTTGTAATAGAGATAGCACTGTTGTTGTTAATGTGAATGGGAGTCTCCTTGAAGTTTAATCCATAGTCAAGCATCTGATTCTGAATCCATAGTACTTAATCACAGCAGCTTGCAGCAGTAATGTATTTAGCTTCTGCAGTTGATGCAGAGATAGAAGATTGTTTCTTGCAATGCCATCAACCCCTCCACCAAGAAACTGACATCCCCCAAATGTGGACATTCCAGTCATGTTGCAACCACCATAATAACTATCTGTTAAGCATACAGATTGAAGTCAGAATTCTTAGGATACGAAAGACCAAGTGTTGAAGCACCTTTGAGGTATCTTAGAATCATTTTAACAGTGATAAGGAGGGACATCTTAGGGTTGGTTGGATATCTTGCACAAATACATGTAGCAAATATGATATCAGGCCTGCTAGCTATACGATACATAAGAGACCCAATCATAGCCGTGTAAAGGTGTTCATCCACACACTCCCCCTCAAAATCATGTCCAAGGGAGTTGTTTCTTGCTATGGGTGTCTTAGTAATCTTAAAACTGTCATATTAAGTATGTCTTAAACATACTTTGACTAACTAATGAAGATGCCATCTTTAACTTGCTTCACTTGAATTTCCAGAAAGAAATTGAGTTCCCCCATGGCACTCATTTCAAAAATTTCATTCATCAGCTTCTCAAAGTCTTTGCAAAGCCTTGGATCAGTTGAACCAAAGATGATGTCATCTACATATACTTGAACTAGCATTAAGTCATTCCCTATCCTTTGATGAAGAGAGTTCCATCTATAGTACCACTTCTGTATCCATATTTGTAGAGATACTGAGATAGAGTCTCATACCATTTCTTGAGTGCCTGATGCAGCCCATAAAGGGCTTTGTCAAGCTTGCAGACATAATCAGGATGATCAGGATCTGCAAAACTAGGTGGTTTTTGACATACACCTCTTTATCAATGACACCATACAGAAAAGCACACTTGACATCAATTTGATAGACCTTGAAGTTCTTAGATGCAGCAAATACAAGAATATCCTAACAGCTTCTAGTCTTGCTACAGGAGCAAAGACATCGGTGTAGTCAATTCCTTCTTCTTTTGTGTATCGTTGAACAAATAGTCTAGCTTTGTTTTTTATGACAATGCTTCTATCATTCTTCTTGTTCCTAAACACCCATTTGGTTCCAATCATAGACTTCCCATGAGGAAGACGACAAAGGTTCCAAACTTTCTGCCTTATGAATTAAAGCAACTCCTGTTGCATAGCTTCAACCCAACTTCTATCCTTTAGAGCCTCATCAATTTTCTTTGGCTGTATCTGGGATAAGAAACAAGAGTGAAGACAACCATTTGCATCATGGGTTTGTCCACTTGTTCTTACCCCTATGTCAATATCTCCAATGATGTTTGTGGTGGGGTGAGACTTGTGGATCCTTATCTGAGGGATCACAAGAAGTTGCTAAGAGAGATCTAAATTAGAGAAATTTAGATCTGGCATGGATGTTTCTCCCACCACATTAACACACTTATCAAGAAAGACTTGATCCATTGAGTGTGTGATATCATTGATGTTGTCATCTTGGGAGTGGTTGTCAGCATCAAGAAATTCATGATCACTATCACCACCTCCATCATTGTCTTCTGCATTTGAAGTGTCTTTATCTGGTTATGGGGCCACTGAGATGGAATTTGAAGGCATGCTAGATGAATCAAATGAATTTGTCATTGTGGTGTTGATAGAAATTTCATTTGTAGAGGTAGTTACAACTGGAGCTAAAGATATGTTACTTGTGTTGGTTTCTTTATGCCTAGGACACATAGAACATTGGTGTGGTTAGTACGAGATGATCCAAGTTGGGTCATACCCAATAACAAGCTTTTCAAATACCAACATGTATTTAAATTGATGACGTGATCATGCAATTAAATATTTTTGCCAATTTAGATAATGTGTTTTCTAAGTAAATTGTATGTGAGAAAGAACAACTTATATGGATATTTTGTTCATGGATATTATCTATAATGTTCTTTAAGTTGGTTAAATAACATCAAATAATAATAGTTGTTTAAGTTTTATAATTAAGAGGTTAATTATACAACTTATATTGTAACTAGTCCTTTTAGTGGGTGTTTTAAAATGGGGGGGGGGGGGGGAACCCATTTTAAAGATTAACTTCGGCCGCCCTCAAGGGGCATTAGTTGTCTTCTGTTGCCTTGGAACACCACACCCATTTTGAACTTGACACACTCTCCTATTCTCTTCTCTCTCTCATACATGCAAGAGTGTTTTTTTTCTCTCGTCTTAGAAGAAAGACAAGGCTGAAAAGAGGGTGTTTCAGCAGCCTCTTATTGCGATTTGGTGTGGAAATCCTAGCAACAAATGTGTTTTACTATAGAGCTTGGGGTATGCCAACTTGAGAGGACCTCCTTTGGTGTCTTAGTCATTTCTTGAAGCATATCCTCTTCCGTCTCGACTTTTTCTTGCTGCTGAAAGGTACTTTGTGGCTGTCCATAATGTATGTTTGTGTTCACATAGCTAGCCTTATTCACATATAAAAGGTCCTTTGTTCTTGGGCTTGTTAGTAACTTTATAATATCAAGATGCAACCCGAAATGTTCAGTTCATTAACTATGTTATAAAGCTAGTTTCCGCTGCGTTTTTACAAAGTTTAAATGGTTAAACTATGTATCTTGTTCTAATATACCCCAACATTGGCATCTAGAGCCGGTTATGTGGGTAGCTAGCTTGTTTTGTTCTTGCAATATTTCATTTTATGGGACTTTGAAACCCCTTTTAGGGGCTGCTATATTCATGTATTATGAAACCCCAAACTTTCAAAGTTATATCACACATGCTTGTGATTAAACTTTGAAAGACATGTAACATGTATTGTTTGTTTGTTTGGACAAGATAAAACCCAAATTTTAGTTTGTGTTGGCTGAAATTTCGTGGGTTTTAGTTGGGGTTTCATTGTTGGTTTGGATGATATGATCCTTGTTCTTTATGGAGCATAACCTAGCCCTTGACCTTGTGTTATTTGGATGTTATTCATTCAATTGGGTTGTATAATCTTTTTTGTGCTTGGTTTAAAAGTTTAATTTATTTATTATTGGGCTGTAATAAATAGATTAGGTACTTTTCATTTTACTAGAAATCTTGTATTAGGATATAATATCTTGTAATATGAAGATGTACACATTAGAAGCACAAAGGAAAGACACAAGAAACATGGAGCATTTGGATGTGGTTTCAAGTGGGAGGTTCATGGAAGCCTTTGTGTTGTGTTTTGTCCCTTAGGAATGTCCTATGGTCCACACTTGTGATGGCAATCAAGTGTGGCCACTTAGATGCTATGGTTATGCACTATCATTTGGTTGATTCTTGGTTGTTTTGGTTATGGTATTGTGGTTGATTACTTATATATGATGTTTGCTTAACAATCATTTCCATGATCATAACAAACTATCTAAATGGGCATTAATCATTAAAAGGTAATAAAAGGTTATTAAAATTATTTAATGATTTCAAGATTAAAAGGGGTTTTAATCTATGTACTATAGGGTATCTTGTTTTGAAAACATACAAATATGTATACATAATGTTTTCTAAACTTGTATTATAATATCTCTAAATTTTTCTAAAAAAAATAAGATCAACATCGTCCTTTTACACAACACTTGAATCACTCGGGAACTCTTAGTGGGATAAAGGTCACCTAACCATTTTGAAGGAACTTGTGACTTGAGGTGAGAATGCCATATTCGTAGGATAAAGGTCACCTAACCACTTATTTTGGCAAACTCACACATGTGTGTAAGTAGGGTGTCTTGATTTGCAAACCATGTCAAATGGATCACCTATGATATGGTTTTCAAATGGTGTTGTTGGGATTAACATGCCGACTTTACATATGATGTTTCAAGTCGATCCCATACCTCTAGAAGTTGCAAATGGTTGCAATCATCAATCGTTGACCACCTTATTAATTTAAATCGTGGGATAAAGGTCACCTAACCACTATTTAAATGTAATGTTAGGTTCTAGATTTTAATATGACCTTAAAAGGTATTAATTATTAAAATAACAATATCGAAAATAGTAATATTGATCTTTGTTAAATTTTGTAGATGGCCACCAATAATTATGATAATCAAATTCATCCACGTCCGCCCATCTTTACTAGCGATTCTCCAAAAGGAACGTCTAAATCATAACAATTTTATTGATTGGTATCGAAAATTGAGAATCGTTCTCAAGCAAGAGAAACGATCATATGTTTTAGACGACCCTGTCCCCGATCAACCTAGTAAGGATGATGAGGAGGCCTATAATGATTGGATAAAGTACACTGAGGACTCTGTCCAGGTGTCTTGCCTTACATTGGCAAGCATGACTCCGGATCTCCAAAAGGAGTATGAGCATCACGGAACATATGACATGATGACCCAAGTGAAGGAAACGTTCCAACAACAAGTAAGGGTTGAGCGCTTCGAAACGGTTCAAGCGCTCCATGCATGTCGTATGGACGACAACCAATCAGTTTCATCTTATGTAGTTAAGATGAAAAGTCACATTGACTGCCTCGAAAGGCTAAACTGTCCCGTCTCAAAAGAATTGGCCACAGATTTGATCCTCAATGGCCTCACCAAAAGGTTTGAGACATTCGTGTTGAACTAAACATGAATGCTTGGGACAAAAGCATTGGTGAGATTCACTCTATGCTCAAAATGGCGAGGAGGCCATGGGTAAAAGGGTTTTACCCGTTCTCACCATCAATGAAGGTGGGAACAAGAAAAGGCCTCATCCCGCACCTAAGGCAAGAGTTGCAAAGGGTAAGGTACCCGTAATGGGAAGGGGAAAGGGGTGGCAGGGGTGCCACCGAAAGCACAGGAGAAGAGGCAAAAGGTTGCTTCTAATGACCCATGCTTCAAGTGTGGGGAGATTGGACATTGGGCAAGAAATTTTCCTGTCCATCTCCAAGAGTTGAAAGTAAAGAGGGATGCCGGGCAAACCTCAGGTACTATATACATGATCCATATTGATTTAAACATAATATACTCTAACACATGGGTATTAGATACGGATGTGGAACTCACATTTGCAATTTGTTGCAGGGGTTCAAAAGAAGTAGCAAGTTCAACAAAGGGGATGTTAGCCTCTACATGGGCAATGGGGCTAAAGTTCAAGTTGAAGCCCGTGATGACTACATCTTGAAACTTCCAAATGGTTTTGAAGTAATTTTGTACAATGTTTTGTATGCTCCTAGTTTGACTAGGAACATTATTTCCGTAGCCCAGTTAAAACATTTTGGATATGTATTATCATTTATTGGAAATGAAATCCATGTTACTTTGAATGACATGTTTTACTTTAAAGCTATTCCCATCAATGCTATCTATGAATTGGTTCATGAAAATACATTGAATGATAGCTTATTGTACCAAACTTGTACCAAGAAACTCAAATCGGATTTGAGTAACTCTTATCTTTGGCATTGCCGTCTTGGTCATATAAACAAGAAAAGAATACAAACACTACAAAAGAATGGTCTTTTAGAAACAAGTGAATGTGATTCATTTGATGTATGTGAGTCTTGTTTACAAGGTAAAATGACCAAGGCACTTTTAGTGGCAAAGCCGAAAGGGCAAAGGATTTATTGGGTATCATACATTCGGATGTATGTGGTCCTTTTAAAACTATGACAAGGTACAATGAAAGATACTTCATTACCTTTACTGACGACTATAGTCGATATGGGTTTGTGTACTTGGGAAGACACAAAGATGAAGCTTTTGAAATGTTCAAGATCTTCAAAATGAAGTAAAAAATCAACTCAATAAGTCAATTAAAATTCTCCGCACCGATAGAGGAGGTAAATACCTGAATGATGCTTTTAGGGAGCATCTTAGAAGTTGTGGGATTGTCTCACAACTATCTCCACCGGGAACACCACAACATAATGGCATGTCCGAGCGGAGAAATCGAACTCTATTGGATATGGTTTGATCTATGATGGCTAGAAGCTCATTACGTCTATCATTTTTGGGTTTTGCTCTGCTCTCTGCGGCCCATATTTTGAATATGGCCCTAACCAAGAAAGTTGAAAGGACACCTTATGAAATATGGCATGGAAGGGTTCCATCATTTCCATATTTGAGGGTGTGGGGGTGTGATGCTTATGTGAAAACTCTCACCTCGAACAAGTTAGAAAGACGTTCCGCTAAGTGTATCTTTATTGGATATCCAAGAGATTCTATGGGATATTATTTCTATGATCCAATACAACAAAAGGAGTAACTTTGGTAGATCGTCATACCAACCTCCAAAGTTGAAAACAAAAGCAGACTTTAAATCCTATAAAATCAAGTTCAGGAATCATGTTAATTATACAGATTCTAACTTATGGGTTTTAATAACTAAAGGTCCTTATATTCCACTAACTGGTTGGTGAGAATGATAATCTCACTTAGGATCGAATATGATAATCAAGTCAGAGATTGAATGGCAGAAACAATCAATCAATAGACATTTATGAAAGAATATACTCATAAATGTTTTGTATATATTGATGAAGCTGATTGTTTACAATAAATGCTAGGGTTTTAGCAATAACAGTAATAATGCACCTAGAGAATAAGTATTATAAAATATTCTGATTGTCTATCTTATGTCCCCTCAAGTACGAGGTTTTCTATTCTATTTATAGGCAGACAAGTTGTCTTTTTACAAAATGACTAAACTACCCTGACCTATACATTAGAACTAGTCTAAGTCTTCGTTTTCATTTCTTCTTGTTCATCCGCATTGGCAAATGCGGATGAGTGGAGTTGATCAAAATTTCTTTACTTGATCTTACGCATTAGTATGTTGGTCATCTGCATTGGTAATGCTGATGAACAAATACTTTTGCGCATTCCTCTGATCATCCGCATTGGCAAATGCGGATGAACAAAATCTTGTCCGCATCTCTTCTATTCTTCCGCATTTGTTAATGCGGAAGAACAAACACTTGTCAGCATTTGTTCTTTGTGTTCCGCATTAAAAAATGCGGTAAGCCGATACTTGTTCTTCTACTACAGGGTCTTCATCCACATTGACACATGGACTTGTGGGAATTCCAGCTAAACAACCATCAAATGACCATTTGAATTGGAATGTATAATCATTTTAGGGTCCAACAATACTCCCCTAAGGATTATACAGCCTGTGTTCTTCAATGCTTTAGTGGTGGTTGAGGTTGTGAGGATTCTGCTAGATCTTGTTGTGGCACCAGAGGTTAGCTTGTGATGGGTCTAGTATAGCCGTTATCATGTTAACAAAGTCTTTACAATCAACCATCTTTTCTCTATAAGTACGTGTATCTTCATTTGAATCATAGTATTAATGGCTTCTAATGGCAGTTTCTTGAGTGAAATTGGTTCCCAAATAGATACTATAGACAACCCATCGTTGTGAGTTGACAAAACACCATCTACATCAACCTCTAGTTTTACAATGTTGCTAAGTGCAGAGTTATCCTTTTCATCTTTCTTTTCTCCCTCTTGGCAATGATCTGGTCATATGCCATCTTTAATATCTTGATGCACTTTAGGAAGAAGTGCATATCTTCTTCTCTAAGTTTACTGGATATCTCTTTGAAGTGCCTTGTGAAGATGTAGTGGATGTAAGATTGATCTAGCAGTCTCACTTCATAACCACTGAATAATCTGATTTATGTACCTTCTTTACCTCCCCACTTCCTCTCAATCACCAATTCATAAGTCTTCTCATCATAGTAAACATTTGAGATTGGTATTGTGGAATGAGTGCCAGAAACCATTTTTCTTTTTAATGACTCTGTAGGTTTCACTTTCAGTTTAGGAAACACTACTTCTTCTGCTAGTTTTATTTGTCTCTTCTCTAGAGTTTTTGAATGATCTGTCTTTCCTCAAGCATATGGCTTTCAGAGACTTGTAGTTGCCTGTCCTCTTGAACATTCTAAGTATTTCTTCAAATCATAGCTCTGAACATAGCTTTGTGGTTAATCAATTCCAATTGGGCTAGTTCTTTTAGGTCATGGATCTCCAGGGCATTTACTAGAGCAGAGTACTCTGTAAAGAATTGGACCAGCACGGAGATCCTCTTGATCATGAACATGTTCCAATCACTATCATACTTCCAGGCAATGATTTTATGATGAGTTTTGCCTTTTGGAGTAGATACACCTCTGATCATCTCTGTAGTGGTGAGGCCTTCTTCTAGTTTTAGTTGTGAAGGCTCAGCAAACCACTCAGGATATCTATGAAGCATGGGTGCCAAAGAGTCTTGATCTCTAAGAGTGAGTGGCATGTCTTGAGTAGACATTCTTGATCTTGGCTTCTTGCTAATGATCTCTTCTTCCAAAGCTTTAAGTCTTTCTTTCTTTTCAGTAATTAGTCTTAGAATGGCAGCCCTTAACGAATTAGTCTTCATGTTGCTTAGTTTCCTCTTTGTAAATCCTTGGCTTGATAAATAATCCTTCATTTCCCTATGAGTCATGGTATAGGGATCAGGATATAATGATTTAGGGGTGGGAGTTTACTTCTTCATGGGAGATAGTTTTGGCTTATTAGCTTTAGGAGAAAGAGTTTTCTCATACTCAGTCTAATTGTAAGGTCTAGCAGCTTGTTTAGTTTTTCTGTTTCTACCTTTATCCCCCCATGAGTCACCCTGAAAACTTTGTCAGGGTCATATCCATGATTAATCAAAAACATGGCTTTCACCATCAGATTGTCTGTTTGAACTTTGGCCACCATTTCTTCTATCAGGACCGTGTACGTACGGAATACTAACACATTCTGCGTTATACCGAATCAAATAGTGCGGAATCCTATTTGATTGCCGATCCAATCAGTGAGAACAATTACCCGATCGATTTAGATTGAAACTAAACATTATGAATGAGTAGAGATCGATCAGGATTGATCTATGAAGTTGGACAGGCTTCCTTGGATGGCTACGGTTCGTGTATTATGAAGTATGCTTTTAGTTGTTTCAAAAGTCTTCGTTTTTCACGAATAAGGTGGTATTTACAGGGTATGGGTTTCCAATAGTATGACTGAACCATTAGCATGGTTCAGTCGTGCCACTGAATCATGTGATTGATCCATACGCACGGCTGAAGGTTCACTCGTACGACTGAGTCAATCTTACCTCTTAGTCGTGCGACTGATCCAGTGTCCTGGTTCAGTCATGCGAGTGGTCCATTAGCATGATGTATTCATACGTATGGTCCATAATCATGGTCCATTCGCATGAAGAATTATACGACTAAGTTTGAGCACAATTCTCAATCATTATTGATTAAGAACTATGCACAACAACCTCAAACCTATATAGTAAGGTCGTTATACTTTAATACACAATAATACTATGAAACATTAAACATTATAAATATCAACCACATATTATATTTCATTTAACCCATTCATTACATATGTGTAAGACATGAAAGACTTTTACATTGAGCATATAAACTAGGGACATATGTATCAACAAACTCCCCCTTGGACCTAGTTTACTCTATTGTCCGAAATTTTTCATATGCTCTTCAAACTTCTTGTACTTCTCCTCTCGTATGACTCCTACGTGTATTTCAAACGCAAAGCAGAGTCGTATCACATTTTGGAAGTGGAGGGCTTGTACAATATCTTGCGTGTCATAGAACAGTAGCCACTTGTATAGCGTGTAGACATCTTCAGCTGACAAGTGGTAAGCCATATTGGGTGGTTAAATACCCTAATAGTTTCCATTATTCCCTCTTTGTTAGAACTATGACCGCTTCTCCTATCCTCCAGTCATAATACCACCATTTGAAATATGGAGTGAAGTCCTGAGGCAATCCCGTAAGGGAATGTTTTACATCGTGCATGGAGGATTCCACTTCAACACAACTTTCGGCTTCTGAGATATAGGATTCACTTTAGACCTGTGGATGTACCTTTTTGGCTGTTGAGGTCTGAAGTTTAACTATCTGGTGTGTATTTCTTTCTTCAACGCAGCTTCAAACCATCCTGACATCTTCCTAGATCAACATATAGCAGATTTAAGCATGCCAGTGTGTTGAACTCAAACCAGGAAGAGTCTTCAGATCATATGGATATCTGAAGTACTCAATCCCCTTCTCTCTCTTTATAGCATATATGTTAAGTCCTCAAAATAGGCCCATGCTATTATCTTGCCCGACACCTTTTGATGTTTTTGACTTTGTAGAGTTTGGTGTAGGCATTTTACTTTGGAGTTGTGCGCTAGGCTCTAATTTTAGTAAAGCAAGCAGCCCATTCAGCCTTCTTGATATCAACATTTGCATCTGAGGTTTGCGCTTGGTTTTCATCCTTTTCCTTTTCCTTCTCCATTTCATTCAGCTTCTCAAATGTAGCACTGCCGAAAGTATCACCCAAGTTGGGTATCACATTTCCTTGTAGTCAGTGTACTCTGGGTTGTTCTACTATAACATCCTCAATCTCAATCTCATCAATATCCTGTAACTCCTCATCACTTAAAACATTAACTTCAGGAGCATCTTTTACAATATCGTCCGGATTGAGTCGGAACATCTTAGTTAGCTCGTCGTTGGTCAGATCATGTATAATTTCTCCTTCTTCGGGAGCGTAGCTCACTGACCTTCTGACGATCCCTTCCAAATCAAGGAACATAGTGAATTGAAACATTATTCGCTAAAGGGGAGCAACATCATATTCATCCTGCTGTGGAGTATTATCTGCTCGATTAGACATCTAGCACAACACACATAAGTCATCATAAAAGCATGTAAACATAAACAAGCATAGATGATACTTAATTACATTAATGTAATATATTTCGAATACAAAAGTTTCTAAATATAAATACATCTAACTATTACTTTTGTCTTGAATCTCAGGTTCTTTAGCAAGAGGAGCGGAGGATGAGGCTCCTTTGTCTTGACTTCATTTGGTCCGCCTCTCTTAAGCCTGAGAATTAGAGGCTGATGCTTATGCATCACCTTCCTGATCATCGTCCTCATCGTGATTTTTTTGACTCGGTCCTCCCTCCTTAACATCTTTTTCACTATCATCTTCCTCCTCGCCATCATCATCATCATCATCATCACCACGCCATCCTTTATCTTCAAAGGCTTATTTTTGGATCTTTTAACCTAAGCAATATCTTCTTGTTCTTTGTCTCCAGTTCTCAATCCTCTAAACCAAATGGGCATTCTGCTCACAGAGCTGTGTATCTGCTCAGCCTGAGCAACATTAAGCTCCATCAGCTGGTTGAGTTGTGCAGTTGTTTGCTCATCAGTAGCTAGTAGCTTTAGAACGATACGGTTAAGGATGGGTAGCTGTTCCTCTAACCCAATGTGGGGTAGGGAGGGTCAAGTAGTGAATGGAGTGTGAGTGGACGGACCAGCTTGGTGAGTGGTGGTGGTAGTAGTGTATGTGGTGAATATGAGAAGTGGAATGTGTGTGGGCTATGTTGGAGTGGTTGTGGTAGTGGTGGTTGGATGGGAGATAGTAGTAGTGGGAGGAGTGGTGGTAGGAGGTGTAGTAGTGGGTGGAGTGATGGTAGTAGTAGTAGCTATGGGGGTGGAAATAGGAGGTGCGGTTGTGGTGGTAGGGTGGTTTGTGGTGGTGGGAGTAGTGATTAGAGTGATCCCCTGACTCTTGTTCTTCTTCCTGTAGGTTTGGTCCATCCTTTTCTTCCATGAGCCCTTGGAGACAGAGGCTCCCCCTTAGCCGAGTGGTTGGTTTGGGGTGTAAGTAGGATCAGTGTAATGTGTAGCACCACCCTTTGACCCAACCTGCCGCCCACCAACCACCTCTTTACCTCTTTTCGTGGCCATAACTTTCCTACCAACTGTCCTCACGAGAGGCTCCTCATCTGACTCATCTTCATCTTCCTGAGAATCGGGGTGGCTTGGAGCCTTCTCGGATCCACCAGGAGCCTCTCCACCGTGACCATCACCATGGTCGTCATCATCGTCATCTGTATCATTAGTGGGTAGCTCAATCGGCTTGACATCTGAGTCACTTTTATCATGACACCACTTCTTGTGAGAAGGCACCACATAATCAGCACTGGCGTAGTGCCCGAACAATCTCCTGATGGGGGGCTTCACCTGCTTCCCCATGTACGCCTTCATCCTACCCAAGGTGGTATCATCCATCACCTCGAGTACCACGACATCTTCTTTCTCCTTTGGCAATAACAGAAGCTTCTCATCAATAACAAGCTAGAAGAACCGTGGGTACATGCAAAAGCTCTCCTTATCCTTGGCCTCAAGGTTCTCGACCATGTAAGAGAAGATCATGTTGGAGAAGCTAAAAGGATGGTTCAGCACCAGGGCAACATATGCATTCTAGATTTGGTCAGATAGATCATCAAATCCTCACCTCCTTGATGCTATGCACTTCAGAATGACATGGGCCAGGTACTTAAACTGGGGAACAGTTGCTTTAGTTGAGCACACAAGAGTTGATGTCCCTAGTGTACTTCATCCATAGAAAACACCCCCTTACTGTCAATGGATGCAACTTGGTCGGGTGGGCATCATCATCACCCTGATCCATACCCGTCTTAGATCTACTGTAGTAACTTCAATCTCTTGGCCAAAAATGGAGCTCCGTATACAGTATGGGTCAGTAGATTTGTCAACTAAAGCACCTTCCCATAAGGTCTGCTGTAGAGACTGGTAGGGTGTGCATGGAGCAGAGATAGCTTTGTAGATCCTTGACCTCCTCACAAAAGCAACAATCCCACCAAACTCAGTAGCATTCCGAGTGGTAGCGTCAAGATGAGCACATATGTTGTTGTTGGTGTAGATAGTCCACCTATTGGCCATGTTTTTGTAACTCAAGACACATATACGTTAGAATTGAGTAGAACAGAAGACAGTTGAAATTAAATTGTTTTGAGATCAGTCTGGTTCAATCGTGCGATTGAACCATACGACTGAGTTCAGTTGTGCGATTGAGCATGCGGCTGAGTTCATTTGTGCGATTGAGCTTGTGACTGATCTTAGTCATGTGTTTGGCCATGCGGTTGAGTCAATCGTTCGACTGAACTCATACGCTTGGTTTATTCGTGCGATTGAGTCATACGCCCAGCTCAATCGTGCGATTGAATTTCATCAGTACTTCCAGTCATATAGCTCCCTGTTCGACACTTTAAATCAAATTCTTGTCAAAACTTGGTGTTAAACATTGTGTATTGGCTCATTAGGCTCGCAACCACTCAAAATAACTCCTAGTGTTCTTTACATAAGCGATTATGTCCATTTAAGTGGTTTATTTTGAAGTGTTTGTCTAATTATTGTTTTGAATGATTTTGGTCATTAGCGCTTGATTACACGGGACATTGAAGTCGATTTTGGTCTCACATTACTTGTATACGGAGAAAGTAAACTTTAGAATCACTATCAAGATGTTAAATCAGTCAAACAAAATTTGGGTGGAGTCTTGGTACTTTCAGGTGACTAAGGGCGATTGAGTGGTGACAAGAACATGCGACCGACTCCCTGCTATTTATACTAAACTAGCATTCAGTGGTGCGACTGGGCCGATTCGCAAGCTTCTTTCGTGCGACTGGGGTTCAGTCGTGCGACTGGGTCATAGGTATGGTTCAATCATGCGATTGGCTCATACTTGTGATCCAATCATGGACTGGTCCATACTTATGAGTTTGACTTCATACACTTTCAAACATACACGTCTAACTACTGATAAGACTTTATGACCGATGATCATCTCAGACATGACCTTTAATTTGAAAAACTGTTTGATCACCTCAGATGTGATCCTTTTAATTTCCAAAACCCGATTGGTCACCTTAGATATGACCCCTTTTAGTGAGTGATTCACAGATTGAATCCAGATGTATAGTCCGACTATTACCTAACAAATAACTAAAAGTTAAATAAAACAACTTGAAATTTAAAATGAAACAAGATATATTTTTGTATTTTGATTGGAGATGGATTTAGACCTATTAAAGTACTTCTAACCAATTATACTTCCTGGACAGCACAACTTCAAGTCTATTTTATTATTTGTGGTCGGATTCATTATGGAATCATACAGGTATATCAGACTCATTTGGGACATTTTAATAATTATTTTGATGCTAGATTATTGTTTTGACCGAAAGTCAATAGTAATTTTAGGAATCATACTAGAGCTATAAGATGCACACAATGATTCTGACTTTCTAGAACTGCAACTCAGGATGATTGTCAGTATACTTTTCCTCTTAAATCCAAACACATATTTTTGACACACATTGGTGATGAGTTACGGTTTAATTATTTGAATGAGCATTTGTGGATCCCACCCTTATATGGTAATCAACGTTCCTCAGGAGATTTTTTAGCGGTCTACGGGTATTTTACAAGAAGAAATTATTCTAAGAGCTTTCAAAGAGATGCCAAGCCTCAGGTCAGTGGCACCACACAGCATAGAGGCGCAAACTACAATGAATTCTAGAATATTTAGGTTATGCTATCCTCTTGTCAGTGCCACCGCACAGAAGACAGGCACACCACCTATTTCTTGTTACAACATTTATTTTTCTTTTTGCACATAACGCACCAACAACATAAGTTGTTAGCCTGATTGCATTTAGCATTTTTCCATGTGCTTTGCTCATTTTTATGGTCGTCTACACACATTTGTGGCGTTTATTTTGCTCTTCACCCCTGATTGGAACTGCATTGATTGTGTTAACCAGGGATAAGATGGGAACCCACAACAAGTTGAACAACTTAGTTTAAATTTTAAACCACCAGTGAGGTCTACTCATCTATTATGTTGAATCTACCAACACATCATATAATGAACTAACAACCTCTACATCTACTTTCTCTATGTTACCTCAGTAGCATACTAGTTTTACTATCATTTTTCCTTTTATTTTGCTTAGACTTCTCAGACTTATACTTTGAATTTTGCATCTTAATCATTTAAAATCTTTTAAACTCCCAAACAATTTGTTCCCTGTGTACTATTATTTTTTATAAACGTTGAATCAGAATTACAATATGATTTCAATGTTCTATCTAAGCTGTCCTCCTCCCTCGTTTTTTTGTTTTTTTAAGTAATTAAATACTGAGAAATTAATACTAATTTAACATATTCTCCCCCTAAAATTCTAAAACCGAAAATATTTTTTGTATTTTTTGATTTTTAATAGATAGAAAAATAAGTAAAATAAAATAAAAGAAAAGAAAATTAACTATACTAGTCGGATTACAAACTTTTGTCTTCTGGAATCACTTCACATTTCTTTTTCACGCCATTCACCTCTAACAGATATAAAAATCTCGATTTATCAAATGTTTTTGTGTAGAGGTAGGCGCGTTGAAAGTCTGTATTACTTTTAACCACATTTATTAAGTGCTTTTCAAACAGTCACGTATAAAGTGATATTTAATACCCATGTGTTTAGTTTTAGGACGTTGGACCGGATTTTTTGTTACGGCTATAGGAGCAGAATTATCAACAAAAGTAGGAGTGTAGAAAATTGCAAACTGTAGTCGCGCATTTGCTATTTAATACAGATAATTTATGAAGAGCAACTTGTAGCAACAATGTATTCAGCTTCACATATTGATAGAGCAATGGAGGTCTGCTTCTTACACTGCCAGGTGACTAACCATCTACTAAAGAACTGACATCCTTCTGATGTTGACTTGTAATTCATTTTGTAACCGCCATAATCCAGTCACTATATGCTTTAAGCTCAAAGTCATCATCATGACGATACCACAACCCGAGTGTTGGAGTACCCTTTAGATAATGAAAAACCCTTTTGACGCTTATGAGATGGTTGACTTTGGTTTCGCTTGATATCTGGAACAAAGACACGTCAAGTACGTGATATCAGATCGTGAGGCTATGAGGTACATGAGAGATCCGATCATTCCTCTGTACATGGTAGCATCAACTAGATCACCATTTTCGTCCGGTGCCACGTCATGGTTTGTAGCTAGTGGAGTTCCAGCTGTAGACGCATTCTCCATATCAATCGACTTACGATATCACCTACATACTTGGTCTCATGTAGAAATATTCCCTTTGGTGTCTGATCCACCTGTAACCCGAGAAAGAACTTCATATCTCCCATGGCACTCATCTCAATTTACGCTTTCAATACAGATTCAAATTCTTTACATAAATCTTTGTTTTTGGAACCAAAGATTATGTCATCAACATAAATATGTACTAGAAGTAAGTCGCCATCTTTTTCTTTGCTGAACAGTGTACAGTCAATAACTTCTCTGCGAAAACCGTGTTTCACCAAATGATTTGAGAGTTTCTCATACCATGCTCTAGGGGCTTGATGGAGCCCGTAGAGAGCCTTATCAAGCTTGTAAACTCTATCCCAATGATAAGGATCCTGAAATCCTTCGGTTGACTAACATACACTGTCTCATAGATTTTACCATGAAGGAACGCACACTTGACATCTAGTTGATAGACTTTGATCTTCATGTAGGATGCATAAGCTAGAAATATACGTATTGCTTACATCCTTGCCATTGGTGCAAACACTTCATTGTAATCTATGCCTTAAACTGGTCAAAATCCTTGTACTACAAGTCGGGCCTTATTCCTGATTATTACCCTTGGTCATCTTTCTTGCAATTTAGTACCCATTTAGTGCCAATCACCTTAGCACCTTTTGGTTTGTCCACAAGGGTCCACACTCCTAATTTCTTGAACAGTAGAAGTTCTTCTTGTATTGCACTGACCCATGCCTCATCGTTTAACACTTCACTAATGTATTTTGGCTCAAATTGAGACACAAAATATCGATATGCTCCATCGTGAAGGTATCCCTTTTTCCATTACCGAGGCATAATCAACTGTGTATAGCTGATTTCTGGTCTATACACTCGATCTAACATTCCAATGACATTTTCCAAGGATGACAAACCTTTAACCGAGATCCAGGAGTGGTGGGAACAACTACTTTCTCATCCATATTTTGAATGCCAGGTTCAGTATCTGTAGTTGTTGGAGTATGAGGTTCAGAAGAGTCAAAGGCATCAACATCTGATGCTTGTGTACTTTCAGTAGTAGGAACCTGTTCCTCCTTATCCACCTGTCCAGTCTCCACTTCTTCATCATCAGAGTAGGAATCGCTTACATCAAGTGCTCCCCCTAAAGGATTAAAAGATTCCCCTTATGGAGTTGATGTTGTCGAGTCTAGTGGCAGTGTGTCTAGGACATCGGACATCATTCTGGTTGTTAACTTATCATCAGGAAGGGAGATAGGTACGTTAAAAGAGTTAAAGAATCCATCATAGTCAAAGAAGAATAAAGGTCCCTTTCCGGCAAGGCGGTGGTGTATCTCTGAGCATCAACATTGCACCACACTTCTACCTGACCCGTTGAGTTGTTATAAACTCTCTTGTCCGGTATATTGTAGCTGTGCAAAATCCCTTCTTCAGCCTTCTCACTGAACTTACTAGTTTGAGTTTTCTTCAGCAGCGTACATGGTGCACCAAATGGTTTGAGATACTCTAGGTTAGGTTTACGTCGTTGGAGCAACTCATAACATGTTTTACCATGACGTTTGACCACCAAGACCCGATTGAGGGTGTAGCATGCATTGGGCACTGCCTCGTTCCAAAATTGGATAGGCAGTTTTGAGTCGGCTAGCATAGTTCTTGCTGTCTTTATCAAGCTTCGATTCTTTCACTCAGCAACTCCATTCATCTATGGGGTGTAGGCAGACATAAATTGATGTACAATCCCTTTTTCTTTAGAAAACGCCTCCATCCACTGGTTCTTGAACTCTATGTTGTTTTCTAATCGAATTTGTCTAACTTTTAGCTTGTAGAGTGATTCCAAAGTAGTTACTAGCTGTTTGAATGATTCAATGTCTCTAATTTGGATTTCAGAAACATCACCCAAGAAAATCTTGAGTAATCATCCGTAACTACATAGCAGTACATATCAGCAACAATACTTTTAGTGCTAACGGGACAAAATAGATCCATGTGTAGAAGCTCGAGAGGCAGGTCAATGGAATTAACTTTCTTTGCCTTGTGAGACTTCTTGGTTTGTTTTCCTTTCTTACATGCTACGCAAAAAGCCAGAAGCTGGAAGTTCTTGACATTCACTCCATTCACTAGATCATTTTGTATCAAGTGATTCATCTTTCGTGGATTTATGTGTCCCATTCACCTAGGCCAAGAGATTGAGTCACTCTCTGTTGCCTTTGACAAGAAGCAGTGAACTTTCTGATCAGTTGTGAAGTATTTGATTAGATCCAAGACATATAGGTCGTTATATCTTGAAGCTGACATTAAGACTTTGTCCTCTGGGATAATGAAATCCTTTTTTCAGCATGTAGCACTTCTTGTTGTCAAACACAACTTTGAAGCCCTTGTCACAGATCTGAGAGACTGAAAGCAAGTTATTCTATAGTTGTTGAACGTAGTTGACCTTATCAAACATCACTTTCTAGTTTCCTACTTTGCCCTGAGCAGTGATATATCCTCCATTATTCCTAACAAATGATACATTTCTTCCTTTAGTTTGTTTGACATTGAAAAAGAGAGACAAGTTCCTAGTCATGTGCCTAGATGCCCCACTATTACAATCAAGGTATTTGTGATAGCACTGTAGCGGACACGCTGCACATTCACAGTAAATGATCAGTTTAGGTTTGGGACTCAAGCCTTAACTGGCTTGGGTGACCCAGAGGAATCACACATCATATACTAAACCCACTATCCACTTGAGGATGAAGGCATATCGTTCTTCTTATTGTTGTCATTATCAGATAAATTATTTGTCTTTTCATTCCATAAGCTAGTTTTGTGTAAGGCCTATTTGGGAGAAACAGATGACTAGCTTATAGTTTGAACTTTAGGTTCATTAATTCTCTTCAGAGGAATAATAGAACTAATTTTAGAAGAACTTTTTTTAGTGTCATAAAGTTCAATTTTCTTTCTAGGAGTCTGATAATAAGGACAATTAGAAGAAATATGTCCTCTCTTTCCACAACTGTACATGATCTCCCTTCTACATGTTGAGGAAACTGTTTATGTGGGGTTGAATGTGATATAGGTGCAGCATGAGTGTGGTTTAGATTTTTCTACTTCTCTAACAAAATTACTTATTTGAACATTTTTAACATCTTTAGCCATTAGTTTATTTGGACTTTGACGTGCAACATGGGTTTGGCTAACTGCTTTAGTCATTTTGGGTTCAAAAGAAGACATGTGTGAACCTAACCTACATTAACCTTTTCAAATCTACTATCCAAATTAACAATAGGCATCTTCCCTTTTGATTCCAAGGTAGACTCATTCTGTTTAGTGCTTTCCATCATAGGTTTACTTGTCAAATCGGGATCTCTAACTAGAGGAGTGGACGTCACATGATCCTTTACTGAGTTGTTATTTATACGTCTACATTTTGCATTCAACAGGATCTCATGTGGTGGTGGAACTACCTTGTAACCCAACCTTCCCCATTATTTCGTTCTTTCACTAAGTGTTGAACTATGTGAGAAGAACTGGTCCAATTATGCAGTTTTTGTTTTAAAGAATTAACTTCGACTTCTAAAACTTCTTTTTCTTTCTTTGTTTCTTCCAAAGAATTTAAATAAAACTTTATATCATTTGCTTGATTGAAAGAAACAACCTTGGTTTCCCTTAGTTGTTTGCTCAAAAGTTCTATTTTTTCTTTGTAATGCACTCATTGTGTTTTAATATACGATTAGCTTCAGTGCACAGTTGTAAATCATTTACTAAGTTATCATTGTGGTCTAATAACCTAGAAATTTTCAAATCAATGCTTTCTCTAAATTTATTACATTCATCACAAGCTTGTTCTTCAAACAGTTGGTCTTTAGTACTTACCATGATGATTATGTTGAATCAGCCATCAATGTAGAGTTAGACTCTTCGGATGCTAGAGATTCTGAACTTGTTGCTCTGAGCTCTTCCTCAGCCAAGTGATGTACCAAGTTCACAGCTTCTTCAGTATCTGACGTTATTTGCTTAACTATGATCTCGCCTTCACTCATAGAACCATCATCCAGTCCCTCAACACTGGCAATGTTTGATTCACCCGGAGACACAAAGCGGAAGGTCCACTTTTGCCCTTCATCACCTTGAGCAGTCAAGGCCTTTGTCTCTTTGCTTGAAGAGGTAGCTCCACTCATGGGTTTGTATTGGCGGTTGAAGGTGGAAAATGGATTACACATTCTTGTTTAAAGTGTCCCTTTTCAACACGATTAAACAAGTGACTTTGGTTTTGTCAAAGCCAAACGATGTGTCCTTTGTGGCTACTAAATTCTGCCCCGTCTTCTTAACAAACTTTTTGGCTCGTCTAACTGCACTTACAAGAGCCCACATGATATCCATCCTTTCCAGCTCGTTCTCGTCAACTTGCTCGGAATCTTTATCTGCAAGATGACAATTACCGATCTTCCCAGCGACCTACCATCATAGGATTGGACAACAGCTGCAAGAAGATCCATGTGCTCCTTCTCAACCTCAACTGTGACATTGTTGAGATTCTCAGTCTTTAACTTCGTAGTGTTGGCTTCAGGCACTATGTATTAAGTCAATGATGACCCTGCTGTTTATGGTCCTGAAGCAATGAATTGTGAGGGAGCCGCGAAACTAGACACGAAAGTAGTTTGTAGTGGGGCTCCTGAACTGGTTGGAGTGGGGAATGAGTTATAAAGTGAAGGATTCTTATCATAGGATCCTTTCTGTGACCTATACTTCATTCTCAGTTTCTTTTCTCTTAATTTCAGGATGAAGTCATTTATGTCTAACTTTGCAAGAATATCATTCTATCTAAGATTAGACACAAACGAATCCCATTTCTCCGACAAACCGTCTGCAAAACTTTACACTTTATCTTCCACAGACGTTGTAACACCATGAGGGTGCAGCTCACTCATTAGATGGTAGAACCTATCAATGATGTTATCCAGACTATCCTTCCCTATCAAAGAGAAGTTATCAAACTCCTTCCTGAGAGCCTTATCCTTCAGAGCCTTTAACGTTGCATTCCTATCATACCTCTTCTCTAATGCTTCCCATAACTTTTTCACCTGCTTGTTCTCAGAGAACTGATGAAAGATATCTTTAGGAACCAACAGAGTCAATAGGGCATAGACTTTCTTTTCTGCATTGTACTTAACTTTCTGGCTGTCATTCATTCCTCCTAGAGTCAACTTTACTCCATCAGCACCGACTGGCATAGTGTAACCTGTCTTAATGGATGCCCAATGATTGGGATCAACTCCATTTAGATAGATCTCGAACCTATGCTTCCATTGTTGATAATCATCTAACGTTATAAGCTTTGGTGGTTTGTTATGATTCCCAATTTTATTTTCCAGAAGCAGAAGGTTCGGGATACGAGAGTCCCTTCCGGCAGTAAAGGCGGTGAACTGATCTTCCATTTCTATAAACGTTGACTTTTAGAACAATACTGGTTCACTCGTGCAAATGGAGAAATGCGGATGAGTCAATCATGTGATTGGACGAATGCGGATGAGCAATGTGGATGACTCAGTCATGCGATTGGACAATGCGGATGACCAATACGGATGGCTTAGTCGTGCGATTGGACAATGCGGATGATCAATGTGGATGGCTCAGTCATACGAATGGACAAATGCGGATGACCAATATGGATGACTCAGTCGTGTGAATGGACAAATGCGGATGAGTCAATCGTGCGATTGAAAAATGCGGATGAGTCAATCGTGCGATTGGACTAATACGGATGAGTTAATCGTGCGATTGGACAAATGCGTATGACCAATGCGGATGACTCAGTTGTGCGATTGGACAATGCGGTTGACCAATGCGGATGGCTCAGTTGTACAATTGGACAAATGCTGATGACTCAGTCATGCGAATGGACAAATGCGAATGGCTCAATCGTGCGAATAAGCTGATGCGGATGACTCAATCGTTGAAATGTGTTATTCATGTGACTAAAGGCTACTATGTTTGAAAATTTTTGAATTTTGACACTTTGACACGACTTACAATTTACCCAGAAACCCTAATCTATCGTATGACGAAAAACTTCAACTTGAATGCCTGTAAACATCGGAAAAACACCAGTGGACCCAAAAAGATGACACTTTTGAGTTAAAACATGAGGTTTGACAAAATTCTAATTGAATCAAATGCAAAATCAAGAGCTAAAGCTCTGATACCGCTTGTCAGGACCGTGTACGTACGGAATACTAATAGATTCTACGTTTATACCGAATCAAATAGTGCGGAATCCTATTTGATTGGCGATCCAATCAATGAGAACAATTACCCGATCGATTTAAGGTTCAAACTAAATGTTATGAACGAGTAGAGATCGATCAGGATAGATCTATGAAGTTGGACAGGCTTCCTTGGACGTTCTAGATGGCTAGGAATCGTGTATTATGAAGTATGCTCTTAATTGTTTCAAAAGTCTCCATTTTTTCACAAATTAGGTGGTATTTATATTTTATGGTTTCCAATTGTATGACTGAATCATTAGCATGGTTCATTCATGCGACTAAATCATGCGATTGATCCATACGTATGATTGAAGGTTCAGTCGTGCGATTGAGTCCATCTTATGTCTCAGTCATGCGACTGATCCAGTCTCCTAGTGCAGTCATGCAACTGGTACATTAGCATGATGTATTCATGCGTATGGTCCATAAGCATGGTCCATTCGCATGAAGAATCATATGACTAAGTTGGAACACATTTCTCAATTATTATTGACTAAGAACTATGCACAACAACCTCAAACCTATATAGTAAGATCATTATACTTTAATACACAATAATACTATGAAATATTAAACACTATAAACATTAACCACATATTATATTTCTTTTAACCCATTCATTACATATGTGTAAGACATGAATGACTTTTAATTGAGCACATAAACTAGAGACATATGTATCACATCTTCTACATACTTTTCTTCTTTAACAAGACTCTCACTAGCCATTCGTTCATCAACTTTATATCCTCCTTCAATCTCACCGTCTTCCAAGTCTAATAAATAAATTTTCGTCTTCATTTGAGCCTCAACTAATCATGTTCTTCTAAAAACTCAGCTATAGCTGGCAGGCTTCTTGGATCATCTTGTTACTTTTCATTACAGGTGTTCCTCCACTATGGGTCTTTTGCCCTTTGCCTTCTCAGATAGATACTTTCTCTTTCCGGTATAGGTTTGAAGTGAGGGACTAGAAGAGGTTTTAGGTAATTCAGCTTCAATAGGCACTTTTTCTGCCTTTGATGGTTCTTGTTCAAGGATAACAGTAGATGATTCTTCTTGTTGTTTTTGTCCTTCACATAATTTTCTAATAATCTCATTTTCTTCTTCAGATAGTGAGACAACAGGTACTAGTTGCATACTCAATTCCTTCTCAAGTAGGACAAGAGATTAAGGTGTGACAACTATTGGTTCATTAACTATCCTCTGCTCTACTACAAAATCCCAAAAATCATCATCAATTATGAACTCTTCAGCTATGAATTTGTCTAGGGCTTCAATCATATCATTAAACTCATCTTCTTCAGTATGTGTATCAGCTGATCTTTTCGAATAAACCACCATCTCTAGACTTGACTCTTCATTCTTTGCCTTCATTGTATCTTCCTCTTTTTCATCACTTTTAGAAGAAGATTGTATCTCATCATCTCCAAGTCTTTCCTCATTCCTTTCACTTGCTTCAGCCTCAGCTTTTCTCTTAAGTTCAATCAGCAACTCAAGCTCAAAAATTCTTTTGATTTGACTTTCATTTTGATTTGAAAATCAGTGATAAACTCTGCTTGTTCTTCAATAATTTCCTCTTTCTCCTCCATGGCAATGGTTTGAATAGCTAGAGTTTCAACATGACCACTAATTTCTTCTCTTGATTGGTTAAGAGCAGCTGTTAACTTCTCAATCTCCTTATCTTTTTCTTTCATCTCTAAATCATATTTTTCTTTTAATGATTTCAGTTCATCCTTCTTCTCATCCAGTTCCAACAATCTGTCTCAAATGATACTTGATCTCCTATTTAGCAGTCTTCCAGCTTAGCTACTTTCTGTAAAAGCTCAGAGATCATATTGTCTTTCTCATCTAGTCTATTGATACCAGATTCAACAAAACTCTTAGAAGGAGCAGCTTCAACGACAACTTTCTTAACAACCATTTGGTTAGGGTTATCCTCCTTAGGAGAAGATGATTTGGATCTTTCTAAAGAGTTGGAAGAGTTACCAAGCTCAACAAGTTTTGTAGAAGTGGGAAATGGTTAAGTTGATAGGATAGGTGAATGGTGAATAGGAGATAAGTGTGGAGATATAATGGGCTATGTTTGGGATGATTGTTTTTGTGAACTATGAGGTGTTGGGGTTTTTTTCAAGATGGAATTTGTGAGGAGTGAGGTGTTTGTAGTGGGGTTCTATGTGGAGATGGAATTGGTAGAGGTACAAAGGGAGATGCAGAATCATGAATTTGAGGTTCAGTCTGAGAATCACCCCCTACATCAACCTGGGGTGACACTGACCTTGGCCTATCAATGTCTTCAGCTTGCTCATCAGCAGTGTGCTAAATATGAGCAGCTTGTTCTTCAATTTGCTCATCAGCAGGAGCATGTTGTTCTTCACCTTGTTCATTTTGATTAATATGCTGAAGCACCCAAGGTAGAAGAGGAGAGTGAGCTCCACTATAAAATTCTAGGATCCCTCTTCTTAATGTACTTATATGACTTAGCATCATAGTGTGGAATATCTAGAACTGGTCCATTAGCTACTAGATTGGGGAAGGCTTCATTTATCAGACATTGGATGAACCTTGGGTACATTAAGAACTTGTACCTTCTTCCTTCTTATATGTTGGATACTAGGCCATTAAAGACATAAGTTGACATATTGACTGGCCTATTTGTGCACAATGCACAGATTGCTGATGAAGTAGTAACAGGGATATCATTCCATCATGTTTTCCTTTTAGAGAAACAGTGTTGATTGATATGGATCAGAAACCTCCAAGGCAAGTCTACCAACCCCTTCACAATATGTTTTCCTTCAAAACCTCCTTCATATCCAATCTCTGCAAAGAAAGTAGTAATATCATAATCTTCTAGCTCAATTGCTGCATCTGGATCATCACCAAACTACAGACCCGTCTCACAGTTTCTTCAGTAATGATCAGTGTATGCTCATCATCAATCCTTCCAGATAAAGACCTAACACCATTAGCCTCTATCACTTTAGCAGAGTTCCTGAATGACCCTATGAGTCTTACATATAAGATCGGTCTGACAGTGATAGCATAAGCCACTCAAGTTGTGGAGATAAATCTGATCATGTCGTTGAGCCCCTCTGCCTCAGGTACATCAGGGTCTAGAAAACCACTGATGTTGTGGAGCTTGCTCCACGAGATATCAGCCATGTACCCTGCATAGAGGCATATGAGTTAGATTAATGATGATATATGTACTACTTTAAGCAGCATTCATCATTTTGACTTTTGAGGGTCAAATGTGAACATTAAGGATACTGTTCCATAGGAATTATTTCAGATCAAGATATGTTCATGAATACTCATTGTTATTTGATTTTTCATGTTTGAACTACAAATTTTGATGTTATTGACTGTTAATAGATTTTATTTCAACTTTTGATTTCAACATTTTTGGTTTCTTGATGCTTTGTTCATGCGATGACATAACTTTTAGATTTTCCGATTGAATCGGATTTTACTAGGTGTGCATGTTCATTGAAGTCGAAAGTGTTCATCTTTTCTTGGAATAAATGTGATTTTGGGTGTTCTTTGTTAACCTAGGGTTCTAAGTTCATTATCAGTTCAAACGTCCGAAACATTAGGTTAAAACACTGTAAAAAGTTTCTCTTTTTTTTGATAATACTGTTGTGTAGTATCTAATATGAGGACAGATTAAGTGAAATGAACTTGAATCTTTGATTGTTAAACAAAAGATGATTGATGAAGATGAACAGTGTTTTTTCTCGTCGCACTATAGAGCCTCTCAAATTTGAAAAGTATTAAATGACCTTTTGAACTTGATTTAAATAGTCAAAAAATGGCTTTGGCTTTTACAAAATTTTTCAAGTCTCAGAACAAACGCGGTTGGAGTTTTAATTCACATTGTAGTAAATGCGGATGGTTTTTATAAATCTGTATTTGTTTACTGTTGTAAATGCAGAAGAGTTGAACTTATGATTTTAGACATCTGCAATTGCACACTGTAGCAAATGTGCAAGTTTGAATACTTCAGTTTTCTTCTATCCGCATTTGTACACTATGGCAAATGCTGAAGAACGAAGTTCATCAACATTGTTCACTGTAGCAAATGTGATAGAAAAAGATTTCCACATTTACATGATCATCATTCATTGTGACAGAAGAGATTAAGAACTTGTTTATTTCTGTTTGAAAATACATGAAAATTGAAGATACACATCCACAAATGCGGTTGATGAGGAAATCAACAAATGCAGATGAGTAAAACAAGTGCAGAAGTGTAAATTTCATCCGTATTGACAAATGCGGGTGAACACTTGTGAAAATTTTTATTCGCATTACAAATGCGGTAGAACACTTCTGTTCCGCATAGGTTTTAACACTTCAAATTTTTCATGTATACTTGTAACACACTAATGCGGTAGATTACAATCTTTGTCCGCATTAGTTGCACTTAGAAATAAACATTACCCGCATTGGTTATTGCATGGGTTACCTTCACCCACATTAACCAATGCATTTACCTGCATTAACTATTGAGCTTAGTCAAAGGTTAATGTTTATGTTTTGGTGTTTTTAGTTATGAAGAGATGTCATTGATTGATTTTTCTTATAAAGTTGTTGATTGTTGAGGTTGTCAATTCTTGCTTGGATTGACTTGTATGTCAGAAGTGATACAAGTTTCCCATTGTCTGACTGATCTTGGACTTTTCATGCTTCTAGGGATATGCATAGGAAGAGATACTGTGGTATAACTTTCGCAACAACACATGCATTTTCTTTTTGTTTTGTTTTTAAGAAAGTAATTTAAGATAGTAAAAAATCTATATAGACTTACAAATAAATTTTAAATTACTCCTCCTAAAGTTTATATCCACTTTTGGATAGAAACTTTAAAGATTCAAAAACTTTTTGAATGTAATTTTGAATATTTATAAAGAAGAGAAGTGTATTATTTTTTTGTTGGGATCATATCAATCTTACATTCCAATGTGCATCCTTTATGATAAAATGGACATGTTTATGAACTTGATTATTGAAGGTATGTCTATCCTCTAAACTCATACCAGGTTGATAATTTGATGCAAGTGATATTTATCATGTTTTTGGTTGATTTAATTATTCATATGTACCTCACACACAAAAGCATGGAATGATCAACCATCCTTATACAATGCATGGTAGAACTTTTTCACAACATTCCTTACCAGGTTACTTAAGTTATGTGACTTCATTTTCACTAATCCTCATTGGGATTCTTTTACTTTGATCCTTTTCATGATCATCCACATTGGGATTCTTTTCACTTCACTTTGGAAGGTGATCCATGATTGGATTATTTTGTTCATTCACTTGGAATCTATTGCTTTTGTTGATTCATCCAATTTGGATGTGTTCCTCATTGGGAATCTTTTGGATCAGTACATCTGCACTATGTGCTTGTTCCATCCGATCTTTGCTCAGCAAAACAAAGATGAAACTTGATGTAGGTGAAAATGATTCTTAAGGTATCATTACCTGGTGTGTTTAGGTTACTACACCACATGCACTCACATAAGCCAATACATACCTGTACCTTCAGATGAGTGTTTCACTGTTGAATAAGATTTTAAATCATCACTGCTTGTATCATCTCTTTCAAGTTGAGCCTACCAACATACCTGGTAAGTCATGACAGTCTCTCAAATGTTGAAGTTAAGCATAATGAATGATATAATGACTATAATTATATCATTTCCCATATATTTTTTTCTTCATAACACTTGTCTTCTTTTTGTGATTTTGTAATGCTTTTGTTTTTGAAATGTTTTTGATGTTTTAATTGATTTTAGTAAAGATTAATCATGCCAATTGACTGAACTAGGAATTCAAACCTACTAGGTTCAAATACCATAGTAAATAAATCAGCCAATTGATTTTTATTGGGTAGTTGAATCAATTTGATTAACCCATTTTCAGCATAGTCTCACAAAAAGTGATATCTAATTTCAATGTGTTTTGTTTTTAAGTGCTGAACTTGATTATTTGTAATGAAAACAGATGTTGTGTTGTGAATGTGTTGTCATTTGGTTTGGAATCCATAGTACTTGAGAGCAACGGGCTAAAGCTGCAATATACTCAACTTTTACAATCGAGACAGATACGTTTGATTGCTTCATGCACTGCCAGGAGACCAGTCTGGGACCAAGAAATTAACAACCGCCAAAGGTGGATTTCCTATTAATGTTGCATCCTCAATAATCACTGTCAGTGAAAGCATAGAGATTGAAGTCTCCTTCCTTTGGATACCATAACCCAAGAGCAGGTTTGCCCTTAAGATATCTAAATATCCTCTTAAGAGCATGTTTGGATCAGTGATCTACGTTTGATTGATTAATGAGTGTAGCAGCGGAATTCTAACAAGGAATTAGCCAATTCACAAGAATGAAACGATATTCAATAAAGAACAAGGACGGTTATAGAGATAGAATTCTGCAAATATATTTCATTCAATATTCGCTTTCCTGGTAACGGAATGTCACAATTACAATTAGGTCGACACCTCTTATATAAAGATGTGACGTCTACTGATGTCACTTGATAGTGACATCTAACAGAATTATTCCAACTGAAACACAACTACTGAAGATGTCAAAACAGCTGACATCTCCTTACAAAAATACTAAGTGTTATAAGTTATTATAACTACTGAAAAACATAAACTACTGAAACTACAACGACTGAAGAACAAGCTCTTCAGTCGTTTTACAAAACTACTGAAAGTAAAACATAAACTACTGATATCACAACTACTGAAGAGTACTCTTCAGCTGTTGTGACAAACTACTGAAACTTCAGTACTTGATCTTCAGACTTGAACTTCAGATGTTTCATCAGCTAATGACTTCAGTAGATCATCAGCTGATGTCTTCAGTCTTTGTCTTCAGACTTTGTACACCAGTTGTTGATCTTCAGCACTTGTAACTCTTCAGCTGTTGTACTTCAGTACTATGGTCTTCAGCTTAAGCACTTGTGTTCTTCAGCTGTTGAACTTCAGCACTTTAGTCTTCAGCTGTTGAAGTTTTCAGCACTGATCTTCAGCTGTTGGAGTTTTCAGCACTTGTCGAACTGCTGATGAAGCCTTCAGCAGTTGTTGTGATATCATGTGGGACATAGAGGTTTTCTGATCTTGGCTCATTGGTTCTTTTGGTCCAACAAACTCCCCCTGAACCAATGCAGCCAAAACCTCTAATTTATTTATTTTCCCACTTGTTGTTGGCAAAAAGTTGGTCTTTTTCTTCTTGATCAGTAGAGAAGATGACCCATATAAGCTCCGGCCTGGGAAGAAATGTCAGATATTTGTTTGGCAAGATATGAATGGGAACTCTGTTTTGGGGAACTGGACACAGAGTTGTTATCCCATTCATGAGATCTACTTCCTGTGTATAAGCCTGTAGGATTCTCTGGTGTATGCTCTGAGAAACATGATTGTTCTTCCATGGTCAGGTTCTCGGCTTCACCATCAAACAATCCTTCTCGCCCATACAGCTCGGAGATGTACTTGGCCTGTTTACCATTTTTGCGCTCAACTGTTCTAATCTGTCTGTATGCAAACTCATCAGGATGAGTCCCTTCAAGTAACAGACTGAGCTCATTTTGTTTGAAGTTCTCAAGCCTCTTGTAGACTAACCCCTTTTTAATAATTCTGTTCTCTAACATCTTTTGGGGTGGTTGTTTAGTCTCATAGGCCTTCTTGAAGTCTTCGACGATCTCCCAGGGTGATACTACAAGGGCCACTGTGATCTCTTCATCTACGATCCTTTGACTTGGCCCTTGTATCTCGAAGGAATGTCTTTCCTTACAATCCTATGAGCCACCCTAGGATCAGACCATACTCTCACCTTTTCCTTCTGATATTGAAATGTGTTGGCAAGAGTGTACAACCTCAGAGCTTCTTTCTTCATACTAATAATTGATGACGAAGCAGCATAAGTTTTGTCAATGCTTTTCATCATTTCATCATCATGAAGCTTTTGCTGCTTTCTTCTTCAATCTTACTTTCACAGCATCCATCTGTGAGGTGGGAGTGATAGGCATGGGTTTGGCTTTCGCCAATGTTAGAACTGCAGACAGAGGCAGCCTATCTTCTTCCACATCATCCTCTTCTTCTTCTTCTTCTAGCCTCAACACCCTTCTCTTCTTCTTCTTAGGTGCATCATCGGCTGTTGGTTTAGATGGTAAGGGAGTTGGTTTTGTGGGTTGAGGAATTTTGGATTGGGGCTTTGAGATTGGTTTGGAGATTTGAGGGGTAGGCTGTTTTTGAGTGGGTGAAAGGGAAGGTTGTTCCAGCATTTTGGTTGTGAGTTTAGCCTTTATAAGTCTTGCCATTTCAAACCTTTTTCCAGCCCCAGCCTCATCAAGGGCTTCAATGATAATCCCCTTATGGAATTGCTCAGACAAACAGATTCCGGTGGCTATAGCCAGAATACTGTCTCTGGTCCATGAACATATCTCCATCAAAGATCTTCCTAAGTATTTGCAATGAAACGATCATGATCTCCAATCTCTCTTTTTCCAGTACATCATACCCAGCCCATCGGTTTGAATCTCCTCCACTTCCAACTTCCTGATCTCACTATCTAATGTGGCTGTATCAAAACCTTGCTTGAAGAGTTGCTCAATGATTTTGTCCATGGATCGGCTGTGTGTGTCATCTGCATCTTTTACCAGCTCTTCCAAGGATTTTTCTTCAGCAGTAGTTGATCACCAGCACTTTTCTTTCTTTTGTAAGTGATCAGTTGTTGTTGCTTTTCTTTTTCCAACTCCTGGATTTGCTCTTGTGCCTTTTCATCCTCAGTTCTTTTCCTCTTCTTTTCTTTCACTGCAGTCCCTTTTTGGATGCATTGGTGGTAGGGGTTTGTACCACAGAAAGTTTCTTTTGCACAGCATCATCAATGAGTGGTTGTAGAGTTGAGGAAATCCTCTCATCAATGGCTTTAGTAACAATTTCATTGATGATGGGAGTGATGAGAGTATGGATTGTTGGAATACAGCAACCATCTGCTCTGGGGGTTCTGTCCCCGAGAGATAGTGCCAAAAGCAGAAGCTGGAGGCTCTGTGAAGTGAGAGGGTAAAGTGTTTGGGGAACCTTCAACTGAAGGTGCCATCTGTGGGTTGGTGGAGGCAGATGGTCTTTGTTCCTTAGAAGTTTTGGCAAGCAGCTCTTTGAGTCTGCTCACCTCCTCCTCCAGGATGGTGTTGTGGCAATTACATCGTAAAAGAAGCCCAGGTCATCATCAGTAGATACTGAATCACCTGACCTGCTGATAGGATCAGGATGAAATGCACTGAGTGTAGCTCAGTTGTAGCATGTGCCCCTTTGTCTTGGAACTGGGGACTTCCTGCCTCAGGACTATGTCCGTCATCAGCAGTTGCCTCTGGTAAGGTCTTAGGAATGGTACCAACTACAACCTGATCATATGCTGACGCAGGAGAAGTGGCAACCTCACCAGAAGTTCCAATCTCCATTGCTACACTAGGAGAAGGAACATTGTAACCCCTATGCTGTGGTTCTCAGCTGCACTTTGTCCTCCCCTCAATGGTAGAAGTGTTCCCAGTAGTAATTGGTATCTGGGGTGGGAGGGGGTGAGGAGTGCAACTGAGTCAGCACTTGTGCAACAAGCAATGTAGGACTTGGGGGGCGGTTGCATGGGGAGATGGGGTAAAAGCAGTCTGCCCTGGGGAGGAAGGTGCTCTTCAATGGCAATCTCCTCAAGTGAGGAAGATCCCAGATGTGTGGGTACCCCTTGTGTGGTTGCTGCAGGCTCCTTTTGAGAGGAATCCTGAGCGGCTATGGCTGGAAGAGTTCTTATATCCATTAGGGGGTTATAACCAGTGGATATAGCCTGCGTTTGTGTTGCAGGGGCACCCTCAGGGGACTCATTTCCCTGAGTAGCCTTTTTGGTTTTCTTTTTAGTGGGTTTGGGGGGACTTTTGATTTGGAGGTGGTGGCTGGGTTTCCAGCTGCGTGAGTTTGCGCAGCTTGGCAGCCATTTTGAGTGATTGGTCAGAGTTGTGCCGGGAGTATACTTCAGGCAAAACAGCCATAGCAGGACTCCCAGGCCAACAAGTCCCTCAGCTTGAAGCTGGTTTGTAATTATGGCCATTATGAACTGCGGATATAATATCCAACGGTTAGTAGTTTGTTTTTGTGCCATATCCTTGAGCTCTGAAAATATTATTTCTGAAAAATTAAAGGCTGTTGCTTAAGAATGGAGTACATTACCTGCTGCCCCTTTGTAGACATTTGATCCCAAGACGAAGTCTTAGGAGCCAAACAGACATTTACCATGTGAAAGATTATACGTTCAGCATCATGGAATGTTTCTTCAGTATGGTGGAGGCACTAAGGTTTCCCTGTATCCATGGTGGGCAAAGGATAAATCAGTTGTGCACTTTGGATATCCAGCAGGAGAAGTGGCATCATCCAGGTGTAGAGTTTGACGAAGTATATCGGGAGTGATGACCACTTCGTGGTTGTTGACGACCGACCGGAGAGACGCTGTGTTGTTCTCCCCAGTGGTGAGGGTGATGTTATCCAAAACTGGTTAAGGGATTCGGCATGAAGGATTGGATTGAGAAGAAAGGCCGTTTTGTAGGGTGACTGGACCATAAGATCAGCATTATCGAACTTAGCCCAGACTGGCGATTTGGTGAGGTAAGCTACACAGTTGTGTCGCGGTTTGAGTTGCATGGACGCCATTTAGGAGAGAGAAGTTTTGGAGAAAGAACTTAGGTTTGAAGAAGATGAAGCTCTGAAGGATTAGGTCAGGGATATTTATAGGGTACGGGTTAGAAAACCACTGAAGGATTTGGTGTTAGTCATCAGTAGTTTTAAAACGACTGTTGACATGGTATTACCCTTTCAGACGTTGAAACAGCTGAAGTCGGGGTTTTAGACATCAGTAGTTAGAAACTACTGAAAGCCATGTTTTTGACTTCAGATGATGAAACAACTGAGGACTTGGTGTTTGTCATCAGTAGTTGTGAAAACTACTGAAGACATGGTTTTGCTTCAGTTGTTTAGACATGAACAGCATTTGTAGAAACAACAACTGAAGAGAAGGTTCTTTTCAGTAGTTTTCGTCAATTCATAGCCTTTCAGCTGTTTCATCTGTCCTCCAACACGTACTCATCAAACTTCTCAACTTGTGCATCTGCTTTTCAGGTGTTTCATAGGACGTCAGTACTTATCTGTTTGTACAGATTTCAGTAGTTGTAACTACATCAGTAGTTGTAACTACATCAGTAGTTTGGAACAGATAAAGTACTTCAGTACTTGTGAGGCATTTAGCCGTCAGTAGTTAATAAAAACTACTGAAGGTGAAAGGACTCATCAGTACTTATATGTGACATGGTTACCAATGATCACCAGTAATTATTACTGAAATCATCAGTAGTTGTCACTTATTCTAGCTGCAGCATACCAAGCCTTACACAAGGTTTTGGAAAGTAGAACTATCCAAAGGCTTAGTAAAAATATCTCCAAGCTCATCAGCACTAGGCACAAACTTAGGATCAATCAGACCTTTTTTCAAAACAATCCCGAATAAAGTGATGTTTGATCTCTATATGTTTGGTCCTAGAGTGCTGACTGGATTTTTGACAATACACAGAGCTAAGCACTATCCATTAATAATGGAGTCTTAGTCTCTGTAATGCCATAATCCAGAAGTTGGTTCTGAAGCCAGAGTACCTGAGAAGTACAACTTGCAGCAGCAATGTACTCGGCCTCAGCAGTTGATGTAGCAACAGATGTTGTTTCTTACTCTGCCAAGAAATCAAACAGTTGCCTAGGAATTGACAACGACCAGAAGTTGACTTTCTAGTTAACTTGCACCCTACATAGTCACTATCTGAAAAAGCAACTAATTTGCAAGAGTGTCCAGTGGAATACCATAAACCCAAAGATTGTGTACCTTGCAAATATCTAAAGATTCTCTTGACTGCAATCAAATGAGACTCTTTAGGAGCAGCCTGAAATCTAGCACAAACACATGTAGCAAACATAATATCTGGCCTAGAAGCTGTTAAATACATCAAGGACCCAATCATACATCTGTAAAGAGTTTCATCAACAGCTTTACCTTTCTGATCAGCATCCAGTTGTGTGGTGTTGCACATGGGAGTAGAACAGGGCTTACAGTTTTGTAAATCAAACTTATTCAAAAGATATTTGTATATTTTAACTGATGAATAAAGGTTCCATCAGCCTTTTGTTTATTTCAAGCCTCGAAAGAACTGTAATTCTCCCATTGCACTCATTTCAAACTCTTTTTCATTAATGTAGTAAAATCATCACACAACTGGGGATCAGAGGATGCAAAAATGATATCATCAACATAAATCTGAACAAGTAGCTTATGCTGATCCACCTTCTTAATAAACAAAGTTTTATCAATGGAGCCTCTGGTGAAATTATTCTTAAGAAGAAAAGCAAGAAAGTGTCTCATACCAGGCTCTAGGAGCTTGTTTCAACCCATAAAGAGCCTTATCAAGTTTATACACCCATTCAGGATGTTTATTATCCTCAAAGCCTGGTGGTTGACACACATAAACTTCTTCCTTTATTTTACCATATAAAAATGCACTTTTGACATCCATTTGAAAAACTTTAAGATTGTGGAATGCAGCATAGGCTAAAAACAATCTGATTGCCTCTAGTCTGGCTACAGGGGCAAAGGTTTCATCATAGTCAATACCTTCTTCTTATGAAAACCCCTGTACAACCAGTCTAGCTTGTTCTTAACAATAAGCCCATTTTCATCAGTTTTATTCCTAAACACCGATTTAATGCCTATTGCACACTTACCTGGGGGAAGAGGAACCAGTTCCCACACTTGCTGTTTCTTGAACTGAAGTAGCTCAAGCTGCATAGCTTACCCATCCATTGTCTCTCAAAGCAACATGGTAGTTCTTTGGCTCTAGCTGACTGATGAAGAGAGCATAGAAGCAGAAGTTAGACAATTGACTTCTTGTTGAAACACCAGCATTGATATCACCAATAATCTGAGACATGGGGTGATTCTTCAGTTCTTGATAAACAATGAGATGTGTGCAAGTGTTTGTAGGACCTTCAGCAGCAGCAGATATTGATGCAGACTCTTGAAACCAAGAATTAGATGGTAACTCAAAAGATGTAGAGGAAACAGAGATCTCATCAGCATTTGTCGTGGATGGAACTGCTGAAGCTACAGGAACATCAAATTTAGCAGACACAGGCAGTTGGTCACTAAACTTGAATAGGTGAGTATTGATATTATCATCATCATCATCAATACCACCAGGTGGAAGACATGCTGCAGAAGATGATTTATCCACAGGATCTGCAACAGCTGGAGGTTGATAAGGAACATATTGCAGTATGTCCAAATCAAACAACTCCACAGGGTTTTGTGGAATCTTGTCCAAAGGAGATTCATTAAACTTCACATGCAAAGTCTCTTCAACTATCTTTGTTCTGCAGTTGAAGACTCTGTATGCCTTGCAAGTAGATGAATAACCAACAAAATACCCTGCATCCACCTTAGGATCAAATTTATGGAGTTGATCCTTTGTGTTGAGAATAAAACAGGGACACCCAAATGCTTTGAAAAATGAAATTAGAGGAGCCAAGTGATGGAGAACTTCATATGGAGTCTTCATCAACCTCTGATTTACTAAGACTCTATTCTGCACATAGCAAGTTGTGTTAACAGCTTCTGCCCAAAAGGTCAGTGGCAAACCAGAGTCAGTCAGCATGGACCTTGCAGCTTCAATTAGGGTCCTGTTCTTTCTCTCCACTACTCCATTTTGTTCTGGAGTCCTTGGGATGCTAAACTGCCTTTTGATTCCCTTGAAAGATAGAAGTCATCAAGTGTATGGTTTCTGAATTCAGTTCCATTGTCACTCCTAATACACTTGACTGGAAGGGAATACTGCTTCTCAATATACAACACAAGTGAATAATCTTCTGAGCAACCTCATCCTTTGAATGTAGAAAGAAAGTCCATACAAATCTGGAGTAATCATCCACAATTAGCAGACAATATTTCTTCTTTGCCATGCTCATCACTCTCACAGGACCAAATAGATCCATATGTAGCAATTGCAAGCAGGCAGTGGACTTAGGCTCTTCAATAGGAGGGAATGAGACTTTGTGTTGTTTTCCTTTTAAACAAGCAGTGCAGGTTTCATCACAGTGGAACTCCTTTATTGGTAAGCCTCTAACTAAACTATTGTGGATAAGCTGATTCATATTTTGAAATTAACATGACCCAGCCTTCTGTTCCACAGTTTAGATTCTTGAGAAGAGGCTTTGGAAAATAGGCAAGGATTGCCTCTGAGATCTATTTTCTTGGAAAGATCTAAGGCATACACTCTTCCTGTCCTGTTGGCTCTCAGGAGAGTGTGATCATCCAACACCTTATCAATCAAATGCAGAACTTTGGATGATAGAATCCTACAGTTCTGACTGGTGAAAAGAGCAACATGGCCTTTATCACACATTTGACTGACACTCAAGAGATTGTACTTGAGATTTTCCACATGATTAACATCATCAAACTTGATTTCTCCATTGGAGACAAAGCCATTTCCAATGATGTAACCCCTAGCATCATTGCCAAAAGAAACAAACCCCTTCTTTCCTTGAGAGTAGTCATGAAGAAGAGAGCTGTTCCTAGTTAGTGCATAGATCCCCCACTGTCTACATACCAGATGCTACTTTGGCAGTTGGAGAACCCTGCAATAATAAACATTCAGTTAGTTTTGGAGACCCAAACCTTTTTGGTATTAGGCCTGGTCTCATCAACAATGGTAAACTAACAGGTTTATTGGAAACAACAGCCTGAGAGGAAGAAGATGGTGAAGAAGAGGAATCCTTTGGCTTGGACCTCCTTTTCTGTGGTTTCACCATAGGAGCATCTAATTGGTTAACTCTTCCCTATAGATGTTGAACCATCATAACCAGCTGTGTCTGATTTTGTGATAAAGCTTTCAGCTCATCAGACACATTGCCAGTGGAGTTTGATAAGTTCCTATGTTGCACCTTCTTCTTCTGAGCACTCTCAGCTGTCACCTGTTTAACCCCTTCCTTTTTGGATTTCTTTGAGGACTTAAGGGTTACAGGATTTGATTTTGCTAATACAAATGTGGTCTCAAACTCAGTTTTCATTTTTACCATTTTCTCTTTAATTTCTTCTTTATGTTTGAGTTTGGAACCTCTTTTGTACCAGCAATCATCTGTAAGATGATTGAACAAACCACATACTTCACATGGTTTCTTCTTCATCTTAGGTTGATCATCAACTAAAGAGGGTGAAGCAACTGAAGACTTGTTCTTCAGTGCTTTGGAAGCATTATTGCTTTCTTGACTTCCTCTTTAGTAGTCTTCAAACTCTTTCTACTGACAGTTTTCTTCTTTTCAGTACTGGCAGGTAGTTGGAGTTTGAACTTCAGGTGTTAAATCCTGCTCTCTAGTCCTTTCAGGACTTTCAAATGAACTCCTGAGTTGATCAACTCATTGATCATGTGAGTGTCAGCAGTGGAACCATCAACATCAGCTGATAGGTTCTGAGAGGGCTTGGTGCTGACTTCTACTTCTGATTGTGCTGTATCAGAAAGTAGATCACATGATGAGATGGATTGGTTATTACTCTCACCATCAGATTCTACCTCTGCTCTGGGAGTAAAATCTGTAGGTGGAGCAGTGTGATTGTAACCAATGCCAAACTTCACCTTGGAAGCAGATTGCTTACTAAGAAGCATTTCAAAACCTTTGCATGATTGTACCCATCTATCACACTCTACCTGGTGACTGCAAGGGTTTCTTTGAGATCTTTATACTTCTCTAGAAGTATCTCTTCCTAGCCTTATCATCAGTTATTTGGCATTTAAGTTTGTAAATCTCATCATTCTTATCATTAAGCACAGACTCAAATTCAGCTTTGCTTTTGGAAATTATTTGTTCTAGCTCAATGTTATTGTTGATTAAAGCTACATTTGCTTCTCTAATAGATGCAAATGCTGCTATGCATGTTTCAGAACACAATTGGCTTTTGCCTCAGAGGAAACCTGTGATACCTTTGGTGTAGAGGCATTAGTGGATGAAGTATCAGCAGAATCCAAAGCCATAAGAGCTAGTTTGCAAAGGGACTTTCACCACCATGTTGACCAGCACCTGAGAACAGTTGTTCATGACCAGACAAGTCATCTGGTAAACTGCTCCAGTCAACAACTCCTGGGGTGAAGAAGCTGTGTTGTTGAGGTTGAGTTTGTTGATGAGATTGGGAAGGTTGTGGTTGAGGCAATGCTTGTGGTGTTGTGCAATTGGAGCTTGAACAGGATTTGGTTGAGGCATATAATAGCAGGGATAAGGATATGACATTTGACCCTGGGGAACAAAGTATGCAGGAGATCTAGGATGTGAATGATGACCAGAACCAGCAGGATGTTGCCCTCTGTTTTGTGGACTAGTACTAGGAAAAGTCACAAAGGGTGCAGAAGAGTTAGATCCAGTTGATCTACACTCCTTGCAAAGTGTCCCAGCCTTTGGCATTTGTGACACCTCAACTTACTCTTGTCAAAACCAACTTTGGTTTTGCCAGAGAGTCTAGGAAATTTCCTGCCAGTTCTCTTATAGAACTTTAAGATCTGATATAATCAATGCCATTTGGCTCAGAATATCCATCTCTTCTAGATCATCATCAGCTATTCCTTTCAGATCATCCATAATGAAGCATAGATTGTCACTATTACTGCCAGAATGACTCTCAATACCAACAATGCATGATCAGAACTATTTTTAGAGAAATCAATATGCTCATCATAATTGCTTTCAGATGCAGCATATTCTGACTCATGACCAACCAAGGCAGTATTCCCTGGTACAAAGTCATCAGTGAGCTTTCCTGATGAGGACAGTTTCCTCTTCTGCTCTATCTCTCTTTCAAATGTAAGCAGTTTCCCATGAAGTTGGGTGAGAGATAGGCCATCCAGATTTGCACTGGAGGGTAGGACAATAGTGTATGTGTCCCATCTCTCAGGCAGTGATCTGAGGAACCTGTTGTTCATCTGGCTATTGGTGTATTCATGTTTCACCATTTTCAGCTCAGATATCAAGCAGGAAAAACGCTCAAACTGTTGAGTCGGTGTCTCACCCTTTCTATGAGAGAATGTCTCATATTGTTGGGCAAGGATTTCCTGTTGTTTGCTAAGACCTCATCTGTGCCACCGAATTTTTCCTTCAGGGCATTCCAGAGATCATGAGCAGTTTCATGATGCATAAGCCCTGAATAGATTTCATTAGGCAGTGCCATGGCCAGAATTCCATGGGCTTTAGCATCAATCTCAAGCAGTTTCCGATCTTCATCAGAGTATTGTTCCTTATTCTTCAGAACCATTTGATTGGTTTCCGGATTGTTCACCATAGGCTTATGTGGTCCATGTACCACAGATGTCCAACAACCTGAACTGTTAAAAGACAGGTGATGAAGCATTCTTCGTTGCCATATGTTATACTCGGTCCTAACCTGCATCGGAGGCTTGGTTGAGGAACCGGTATTGTGAGGATCATTAGAAGGAGTAGTCATCTCCGATTCAATCAAACTCGATTAAGCTAAAACAGATTTAGAACAAGACGCAACAACCAATTGAACAAAAGAGATCTCGAAGTAAATGAACGAAAGCGATAGAAATTCAATAATCTATAACCAGTTCTTGCGAATATGCTAATTCAATCAAACACAGATATCAATTAGCAGTTTCAATGATCAATTGTTAGATCGATCAATGATTAACCAGCTCTGATACCACTTGTTTGGATCAGTGATCTACGTTTGATTGATTAATGAGTATAGCAGCGGAATTCTAACAAGGAATTAGCCAATTCACAAGAACAAAACGATATTCAATGAAGAACAAGGACGGTTATAGAGAGAGAATTCTGCAAATATATTTCATTCAATATTTGCTTTCGTGGTAACGGAATGTCACAATTACAATTAGGTCGACACCTCTTATATAAGAGATGTGACGTCTGCTGATGTCACTTGATAGTGACATCTAACAAAATTATTCCAACTGAAACACAACTACTGAAGATGTCAAAACAGCTGACATCTCCTTACAAAAATACTAAGTGTTATCAGTTATTATAACTACTGAAAAACATAAAACTACTGAAACTACAACGACTAAAGATCAAGCTCTTCAGTCGTTTTACAAAACTACTGAAAGTAAAAACATAAACTACTGATATCACAACTACTGAAGAAGTACTCTTCAGCTGTTGTGACAAACTACTGAAACTTCAGTACTTGATCTTCAGACTTGAACTTCAGACGTTTCATCAGCTGATGACTTCAGTAGATGTCATCAGCTGATGTCTTCAGTCTTTGTCTTCAGACTTTGTACACCAGTTGTTGATCTTCAGCACTTGTAAACTCTTCAGCTGTTGTACTTCAGTACTTTGGTCTTCAGCTTCAGCACTTGTGTTCTTCAGCTGTTGAACTTCAGCACTTTAGTCTTCAGCTGTTGAAGTCTTCAGCACTTGATCTTCAGCTGTTGGAGTTTTCAGCACTTGTCGAACTGCTGATGAAGCCTTCAGCAGTTGTTGTGATATCATGTGGGACTTAGAGGTTTTCTGATCTTGGCTCATTGTTCTTTTGGTCCAACAGAGCATTCACATGAGATTCTTTAGGATTAGCTTGATATCTGGCACACACGCAAACACCAAACATAATGTCAGACCTACTCACTGTTAGATACATAAGTGAACTGATCATAGATTGATAGTGAGTTCGATCCACTGATTTGCCTTCTGGATCAGGTCCAATCTTCACTTTAATTTCCACAAGAGTTCTAATAGATTGACAATCAGCAAAGTGGAACTTCTTCAACATATTTTCCACATATTTTGATTGATTGATGAAGATTTCGTCTGCTATTTATTAGACTTGCACCCCTAGAAAGAAAGTGAGTTCCCCCATTGCACTCATTTGAAATTTTGAATGCATAAGGTCTTCAAAGTCTTTACAGAGTTGCTTGTTTGTTGAGCCAAAAATGATATCATCCATATAAATCTAGACTAACAACATGTCTATTCCTCTTCTCTTTCTAAAGAGAGTCTGATCAATCTTTCCTCTTTCATATCCATTTTCAAGAAGAAAAGATGATAGAGTCTCATTCCATTTCCTTGGAGCTTGGTGAAGACCATACAGAGCTTTGAGAAGCTTGTAAACTCTGTGAGGGAAATCTGGATCTTCAAAACCAGGTGGTTGACTCACGTAGACTTCTTCAGCAATCTTTCTGTATAAGAAAGCACACTTCATATCCATTTGGTAAACAGTAAACATCATGGAGGAAAAATATGCAAGAAAAGATTCTTATTGATTCAAGTTTGGCAATAGGTGCAAACAATTCATCATAATCGATTCCTTCTTCTTGAGTGTATCCCGGTGCCACTAATCTTTCTTTATTTCTAATGACGATACCTCTATCATCAGTCTTGTTTCTGTACAGCCATCTGGTACCGATAGGGTATTTTCCTTCAAGAAGATCTACTAGTTGCCATACTGTAAGGCCCCCTTCCTGGGATGCTTATAGCTGGACAATCATCACACATAAAACATATATTGGATTAACTCAAAGAAAACATTGTAGCTGAAATATTAAAACAAACATTCAATTCATTTTAAAAGATTTTGCAAAATAATACATTGTTATCACATTACAAAATACATGTTGCATTACATCACAAAAGAATTATAAAAAAGGATGCCATCCAAAAAGAGTCAAGTAGCCGCCCCGTGCCATCCTCAGCAACCTTTACCTGCCAACTGGAAACACATAAAAGTCAGCATTGCCAAGTGAGTTCTAGTTTTAAGATAAACATAATTTACTTTCATTCAAAACCGTTCTTTACTTTCTTTCAAATCATACTATACTTTCGTACAAGATCACACATCGTACATACACATAGATAATAACATTATTATCTTCTTACTGTTCATCACTTTCTTTCTTTATCTCTTTATCTCTTTCTGGATTGGTGTCACTACTATACCCCAAATGTATGGACAAAGTGGGTACTGGGCGAAGATCATAAATGACTTCCATAACACACAAAGCCTGGCACCAGCACCGGGGCAAGCGACAAAGATCCCAACTGTGTACTACACCCCAAACGTATGCACAAAGCGGGTACTAGGCCGAAGATCCTAAATGACTTCCATAACGCACACAGCCTGGCACTAGCACCGGGTCCAGTAATCACTATAAACCATATACTATATCACTGGTTAGTCACAAATACTAGACCCCTGCTTGTATCCTTAAGGGTTAGCTAAACAACACATAGTTGAGCTTACGGCATTTTAGAGCCATGCACCTCCGTACATAGTGCTTGCAAGCGTTTCTTTACTTTTTCTTTCATTAATGCATGCATTCTATCATTATGTTCCTCTTTTTATTATTTTTCAATTTACGTTACATAATACTTTATCATTTCTTTCACAACTATAACACGTAAAGCCACAGGAAAGATAAACATACATAACAGGAACATAAACATAATCATACAAACATCGCCATACAAGGCATCATCATACATACATAACATACATCAAACATACCATCATGCATAAGCATCAATCATACATCATCATACATCGCCCATCCCATTATCTTTGACTTCAAAAAGTCAACTTACTATGCCCCCGGGAACATCAAGTGAAAGCCTACATTTACATTTTTCACCAAAAATTATAAAATAAACTAAGTCTTTAGGTGCATGGGCACTATGCAAGCGAATGAGCACTATGCAGGCGCATGGCCTTCCAGACGCATGAGGAACACTTAAATGCATGGGCAACTTTCAGGCGCATTAGCACTATTGGAGCGCATGGGCAGCACTTAGTCTATTCTGGGCAATTCTAGGCGCATAAGCACTATGCACGCCCATGAGTGCGTAAGCGCATGAGCTATCTGGGCGTATGAACACTTAGTCAATTTCAGTCTATTTCTAGGTGCATGAGAACTATTTGGGTGCATGAGATTTTGGGCCCATGGGACACTTAGGCAGTTATTTCTGTTGGGCGCATGGGCTACTATTTGGGCACACGGGCAGACTATATCACACTTATGCATCATAATTCGGTCCCCAATCATCACCTATCATGTTTTAAGCTTAATCATACGTTCTAAGCCTTAGGAACACAATCAAAACATCATCAAACACATACATCGCCCAAAATCAAACCCCACCCGAATTACACATATAAACACACACGGTATGAAACCCAACTTTTATAAAAAGGTCATACATGCATTTCTAGCCCCAAAACAGTTTAAAACAAGTAAAAAGGGGGTTATAGAACTCACCTTTGTAGCCTCTGGTTATGACTTCTTCAAAAACCCATTGCAACAGAGTTCAACCGCCTTGAATTCGAACTTCTGCACTTCTTCTTCAAAATAGCCGAGAGCATTCTTCTCCTCTTCGCTTTCTCTCTCTAGAAATGTCCAAGATATGTACGAGGAGAGGGTGATTGGCGGCCATGCCACCTTTAATCACCAACTTTCAAACTTTTTGTCCTTTTGACACTTTTAACCCTTCAACTTAGGTTAAATGGCTTTTCTTTCTTTTTCTTCACTTTATTCTTTCTTTACTAACTTTAAAAGAATAACCGGGTGTTACAAGTCCACCCCCTTATATAGGTTTCATCCCCAAAACTTGTTATTCCTCCAACAAACATAGGTAATGATGTCTCATCTCTACTTCAGTCTCTCACATAGACTCAGATCCATTTCTGTGCTTCCACTGTACTCGCACAAGAGGAACCACTTTATTCCTCAACCTCTTCTCTTTACAATCAATGATCGCCACTAGTTACTCCATATAATTGAGCCTTTCATCTACCTCGATATCCTCCAATGGTACGATCGTATCCTAATATGCTAAACACTTTCTCAGATGAGATACATGGAATGTCGGGTGAATCCCACTTAACTTATGTGGTAACTCTAGTATATAGGCCACCTCTCCTACTCGAGCAATGATTCAGAAAGGCCCTATGTATCTAGGGCTCAACTTGCCCCGCTTTCTGAACCAAATGATACCTTTCCAAGGTGAGACCTTCAACATAACTCAATCACCCACCTCGAATTCAATTGCTCTATGTCGTTTATCAGCATACGACTTTTTCCTATCTTTAGCTACCTTCAAAAAGGCTTTGATCATTTCCAGCTTCTCAGTCATAGCCTCAACCACTTCAATGCTCGCTAACTCTTTATGGCCGGTATCACCCTAACACACGGGTGTTCTACATCTCCTACCATATAGCATCTCATAAAGGGGCATACCAATGCTGGCATGATAGCTATTGTTATATGAGAACTCAGCTAACGATAAGTGGTCATCCCAACTTCGTCCCTAATCAATGACGCAAGCCCGAAGCATATCTTCTAGTGTCTGAATGGTTCTTTTTGACTAATCATCCGTTTGAGGATGATAAGCCGTGCTAATGTGTAACCTCGTCCCCATAGCATCGTGGAATTACTTCCAAAATTTAGATGAAACCAGGTGTCATGATAAGACACAATAGACACCAGCACACCATGACGAGTTACGATCTTTTTAATAAACAGATCTGCCAACCTCTCGGATGAAAATGTCTCGTGGATCGGTAGGAAGTGAGCACTCTTCGTTAAATAGTCCACTGTCACCCATATGGCATCATACCCTCATGTGGTATGCGGTAGCTTCGTAATAATGTCCATGGTAATATGTTCCAACTTCCACTCCGGTATATCCAAAGGTTGGATCTTCCCATACGGTTTCTGATGCACCGCCTTCACTTATAAAAAAGTAAGGCACTTACTCACATACTCCGAAACATCATGCTTCATACCCGGCCACCAGTAATCTTTCGATGTCTTGGTAGATCTTCGTAGCACCAGGATGAATAGAGTATCGAGTTTTATGAGCTTCATCCATAATCCTCCCATGTAGATACCCAAAATGGGGAATCCATATCCGTCCATATCGGGTCTTAACACCGAGTGTGTTTTCACCTAATTCCGCGACTAGACCTCTCATTCTTTCGAAGTTAAGATGATCTTCCTTCAATGTCTCATCTTGAATCTCCTTGACCTGCTTCATCACATAAGAGGTTATAATCAACCGGTACGCCTTCACCCGAATCGGCTCGGGTCTCTCCTTTCGGCTAAGGGCGTCCGCCATCACGTTGGCTTTTCCAAGATGGTAATGGATCTCGCAATCGTAGTCCTTTATGAGCTCCAACCATCTCCTTTGCCTCATGTTCAAATCTTTCTGCTCGAAGAAGTACTTCAAGATCTTGTGGTCAGTGGATCTGGTGCACTTCGTCCCGTATAAGTAGTGCCTCCAAATCTTTAGCACAAAGACCACGACTGCTAGCTTCAAGTCATGAGTAGGATATATAACCTCATGAACTTTTAGTTGTCGGGATGCATAGGCTATAACATTCCCCCTCTGCATTAACACACATCCTAACCTCGAGTAAGAAGCATCTGAATAAACCACCAATCTTCACTTCCATCGGGTAATGACAAGGAGCTTGAGTCAACCTCACCTTTAACTCCTCAAAAGCCTTCTCTTGATCTTGACCCCATACAAACTTTACATCTTTCTGGGTCAACTTGGTCAGTGGCAGTGGATAAGCGATCTTAGAGAAGTCTTAAATGAATCTCATATAATAGCCCGCCAAACCAAGAAACTACGAATCTCGGATGGTGTCTTTGGAGACTTCCATTGCATCACCGCCTCCACCTTTTCTGGGTCTACCATAATCCCCTCGGGATTACCACATGACCTATGAACTAAACCTCACGCAACCAGAATGCGCACTTGGAGAACTTGGCATACAACTTCTCCCTTCTCAACGTCTCCAACACCTCTCCAATATGGCCAACATGCTCCTCCTCACTCTTCAAATAAATCAAGATATCATCGATAAACACAATCACTGATTTATCCGACATTAGCCAACACACTCGATTCATCAAGTCCATAAAAGTAGCTGGCCCATTGGTCAAACCAAAAGACATAACAAGAAACTCATAATGTCCATAGCGCGTGCGAAAAGTTGTTTTAGGAATATCCTGTTCGTTCACTTTCAGCTGATGGTAACCAAATCGAAGGTCTATCCTTGACAACCACCTAGCACCTTGGAGCTGATCAAACAGATCATCATTTCTTGTTAAGGGGTACCGATTCTTTGCTGTCAACTTGTTTAGCTCCCGGTACTCAATACACATTCTCATACTACTGTCCTTCTTCTTCACAAATAAGACCGGAGCACCCTAAGGTGAGATACTGGTCTGATTAATTTCTTATCAAGTAACTCCTGTAGTTTCTCCATCAATTCCTTCATCTCGGTCGGAGCCAACCGATATGGTGCCTTAGAAACAGGTTGGGCACCCGGTATCAAGTCAATTTGGAACTCGATCTCGCGGTCCGGTGGCACTCTTGGTAAGTCTTCAGGAAACACATTTGGAAAGTCACACACTACCGGTACGTCAGTCAGTTTTGGTATTGGCGTATCTACATCCTTCACGTAGGCCAAGTAGGCACTACATCCACGCCTCATGCACTTTCCCGCCACCGCCATCGAAATCACTTTCGGGATCGTCGCGACTTGATCACCGTAAACCATCAGTGAACTCCTGCCAGGTGCTGTCAATCAAATCATTTTCTTTCAACACACAATGTTCGCCTCGTAGTCCGCTAACCAATGCATTCCTAGGACTACGTCAAACCCACCTAAGGTCATTACAAATGGTTTAACATGAAACTTGTGACCTGCTAATTCTACGTCACAACCATCTATCGTCTCAGAGATCCTAGTAGACTTACCTCTGGCAGTTTCTACATCGAAGGGTGTATCTATATTCTTACTACTAACAGGCAATTTAGCACAGAAAACTGTAGAAATAAAACTTTTACTATGTACTAGAATCAAATAACACAGAGGCTAAAGTTTGATTTACTAGAAACGTACCTAACATGACATCGGGGTCCATCCTAGCCTCCTCCTGTGTCATCGTGAACGCTCTAGCACTCGCCCTCTGCCCTTCAGTCACGGCCGTCTTCTTCCCTACACCAGAAATTTTAGTCCTTGGCCTCTTGTAGTCCCTACTCATGTGGCCCTCCTCGCCACAAGTGTAACACCTCCTTACCCCGCAGTTCTTTGCCACATGTCTGGTCCTCCTGCAACGGAAAGATACATTGGATCCCACTATACATTCCCCGGTGTGCTCACGTCCACACTTGACACACCTCTTCGACCCCGCACCGGATGTGACCACACGTCAGTCATCCACCCGTGCACCTTTGTTCTTCCGAACGGCTCCGCCACATCCCAATCGCTTTCCCTTCCAATTCTGATCACCACCACCTTTCTTGCTGGCTTCAGCCACCACCACCGTCTGCTCATCATACAATCTTCCTGCTAGATCAACCGCCAACCTAAACGTGCTCAGTCGGGTAGCGATCATGTTCCTGTGGACATCCGCCGGCAAGCCCTGGATATATCTCTTTATCTTTCGTGATGAGGGTATCGCGTGATCTGGCACCAGCCGTGCCATCTCATTGAACTTAGTGGTGTATTGCTGATGTGTCATCATTCCCGCTTCCAGTTGCAGGAACTCTTTATCAACCTTATCCATCTCTTGGTGAGGACAGAACTCCTTAATCACTAGCCTTTTTAGCTCTTCGCACTTCATCCTTCCAATTGCCCGACTACACTTAGCTTGGACAACATTGTCCCACCAACATAGAGCCGAGCCCACAAATGAGTGGGCGGAAAACTTTTTTCTTTTGGTCCTCTTGGCACTCACTAATATTCAATATAGCTCCCATTTCTCTCACCCATCGATGAGCAGCAGCAGCAATGCCATTACCATCGAAGGAAGGGGGCTTGCATCTTTGAAATGCCCCGTAGTTCCAGCCTCGTGCCGCCTCCGGTGCAGGCTCTTCTTCCTCCTCTTCTTCCTCGTTATCCGAGAAAACCGTCTCAGTCTCAGGCCATCTCCCTTCGCCCATAGGCCTGCTCCTTTCCTTCCTCTCCCCCTCCGTATAGCCTTTATCACTTCGGTCACCACAGACAATAGGATCGTCTGCATGACCTGATGCACTTCCTCAACTACAGCCTCCTTCACTAAGGCTCTTAAGTTAGCACTCTCATCTTCGCTTTCTGGATGAGGGGTCTCGTGTTCTTCATGAACCACCTTTTCAGCCCTAGGCCTTCCTCTTGTGACAAGTGGTTCAGCACCATGTCCACCACGACCTCCACCATGTGAAGCCTTCGATGATCTACCACCGGCCTTCCTCTAACACACTATAAGATTCAAACACCAACATGGTCATTCAACGGAACAGCTCAGTTTATGTCAAGTATAGTAAGTCCCTAATTACAGTGGCAAGTTATGATTAGCCACTTACTTTACTCTTCATACCCCAAGCATTACCTATCCTAACTACATGAGTTTCTAAATCCACTAACAACACATAAACCACATAACATGCGCACATAATGCCGGTTAACATTAAGAAAATACCTGATGGCACGCAACTACTCGGACTGGTATCCCTTCCCTTTTTGTCCATTTTAGTTTAAGTTTAGGTTTATTTTGAAAATTGCACGTTTCACTTAAACTTTGGCTCTGATACCAACTTGTAAGGCCCCGTTCCCGGGACGCTTACAGCTGGACAATCATCGCACTTAAAACATATATTTGGATTAAATTGAAGAAAACATTGAAGCGGAAATTTTAAAACAAACATTCCATTTCATTATAAAAGCTTTTCCAAAATAATACATCATTATCATTCAAAACCATTCTTTACTTTCTTTCAAATCATACTATACTTTCGTACATGATCGCACATCATACGTACACATAGACAATAACATTATTATCTTCTTTATTGTTTATCACTTTCTTTGTATATCTCTTTATCTCTTTCCGGATCAGTGTCATCAGCTATACCCCAACGTATGCACAAAGCGGGTATTGGGCCGAAGATAATAAATGACTTCAATAATTCATAAAGCCTAGCACCAGCACCGGGGCAAGTGACAAAGATACCAAATGTATACTACACTCCAAACGTATGCACAAAGCGGGTACAAGGAAGAAGATCATAAATGACTTCCATAATGCACAAAGCCTAGCACCAGCACCGGGGTAAGTCATCACTATAAATCATGTACTATATCACTTGTCAGTCACAAATACTAGACCCTTGCGTGTATCCTTAAAGGTTAGCTAAACCACACACAGTTGAGCTTACAACATTTTAGAGTCGTGCACCTCCGTACATTTTGCTTGCAAGCCTTTCTTTACTTTCTCTTTCATAAATGCATGCATTCTATCATTATGTTCCTCTTTTCATTATCTTTCACTTTACGTTACATAATACTTTATCATTTCTTTCACCACTATAACACGTAAAGCCACGCGAAAGATAAACATAAATAACAGGAACATAAACATAATCATACAAACATTGCAATACAAGGCACTATCATACATACATAAGATACATCAAACACACCATCATGCATAAGCATCAATCATACATCATCAACTATGCCCCCGGGAACATCTCAAGTCAAAGCCTACATTTACATTTACCCCCAAAAATTAGAAAATAACTAAGTCTTTAGGCGCATGGGAACTATGCAGGCGCATGAAAACTATACAGGCACATGGCCTTGCAGACGCATGAGGAACACTTAGGCACATGGGCAACTTTTAGGCGTACTAGCACTATTGGGGCGCATCGGAAACACTTATTTTATTCAGGGCAATTCTAGGCGCATGAACATTATGCACACACATGAGTGCCTAGGCGCATGAGCTATCTGGGCATATGAACACTTAGTCAATTTTAGTCTATTTCTAGGCGCTTGAGTAATATTCGAGCGCATAAGATTTTGGGCGCATGGGACAGTTAGGCAGTTATTTCTGTTGGGCGCATGGGCTATTGTTTGGGCGCATGGGCAGACTATATCGCACTTAAGCATCATAATGGGTCCCCAATCATCACCTATCATGTTCTAAGCTTAAATCATACATTCTAAGCCTTAGGAACACAGTCAAAACATCATCAAAGATATACATAGCCTAAAATCAAACCCCCCCGAAATCACACACATAAACACATACGTGTATGAAACCCAACTTTTATAAAAAGTTCATACATGCATTTCCAGCCCCAAAATAGTTTAAAAGAAGTAAAAAGAGGGTTCTAGAACTCACCTTTTCAGCCACTGGTTATGACTTCTTCAAAAACCTGTTTGCAACAGAGTTCAACCACCTTGAATTCAAACTTCTGCACTTGTTCATCAAAATACCCGAAAGCTTTCTACTCCTCTTCGCTTTCTCTCTCTAGAAATATCCGAGATATGTATGAGGAGAGGGTGATGGGAGGCCATGCCACCTTTAATCACCAAGTTTCAAACTTTTTTTCTTTTTGACACTTTTAACCCTTCAAGTTGGGTTAAATGGCTTTTCTTTCTTTTTCATCACTTTATTCTTTGTTTACTAACTTTAAAAGAATAACTAGTGTTACACATACTTATTGCTTCTTGAAATGGAGTAATTCTTCCTGCATTGCTTCAATCTAGTTATTGTCTTGAAGAGCATCTTTGATGTTCTTGGGTACTGTTTGTCACAAAAAGCATGAGAACAAACAGATATTTGCAATACTAGACTTGCTTCTTGTCACCTTTTCATTTAGGTCACCAATAATGGTTTCAATTGGACGATTCTTGTGTATTCTAGTGGTTGGAATTGAGTCACCAACAATGGTTAGATCAAGATTGGTGACATTCAGTTCATTATGGTCAGAGGCACCTTCATCTTGAACTGTTAGGGAATTATGAAGATAATCAGACTCCGTTTCATTAACTGCTTCAACTTCAAAAGCACATTGATTGCTTTCATCATTTGATGTTCTTTCTATTTCAGTTGGAGGAGTAGCTTGTTTTTTTTATTTCTGACCTCTATGGATAGATCTTCTGAATGTGATAGTAATACGCTTAGACCTCCTTCAGTTGATACACTTTGGTTTTGTGAGGGTTGTCTGATATGATCAGCTTGTAGAGGAACATATTCATTCATGTATTCAGTAGATGTAGGAGGAATCAATGGAAAGTCATATCTTCTTTCTACACCTATAGAGGTTTCACCTGAATGTAGATTTCCTGCATGAGACAAGTGAAATTGATCAAATAATTTTGTAAATAAGTCAACATCAAACAACTAGTCAGGACCATTTGTAGATTTGGGAAACGAATGTTCCTTGAATTGAACATTAGTTGATTCATCAATAATGTTTAATCTAGGATTAAACACTCTTAAGCCTTTGAAACAGAAGAATAACCTACAAAGAATCCTTCATCAGACTTGGATGAATAATTTCCCAAATAGTCTCGGGTATTTAATATTCAGACTGGACTACCAAATGATTTAAAGAATCCAATAAATGGTTTTCTATGAAAGAGCAGTTCATATGGAGTCATGTTACTTTTTTTACAATTAGAGTTCGATTTTGCACAAAGCACGATGTGTTAATTGCCTCTGTCCAAAAGGTAATAGGCAGTTTAGCATCGGCTAGCATTGTTCTTGCCGCTTCAATTAGTGTTCTATTTCTTCTTTCAGCTACCTATTTTGTGGAGGAGTTGTAGCTGCACTGAATTGATGAGCAATGCCTTTGGTTGCATAAATGAAGTCTTCATTTTTAAACTTAGTTCCATTATCACTTCTGATTGTTTTGACCTTAAGATCAAGTTGATTTTCAATTTTTGTGATAAAGTTTTGTATTATTTGGGATGCCTTATTTCTATGAAGTAAGAAGAAAACCCATGTAAATCGTGAAAAGTCATTTATGATCACCAAACAATACTGTTTCTTTCCAATGCTCATTACATGAGTTGATCCAAATAGATCCATGTGAAGTAACTTCAATGGAGTATTGTTTATGTTCACCAGCTTGGATTTGTGAGAATATTTATGTTGTTTTCCTTTTAGGCACGCTGAATAATGATCAACAAAGTGAAATTCTTTTTGTGGAATACCAATGACATGGTTTCCTTTGACCAATCTGTTCATGTTTAAAGTTTGTGTGCCCCAAATGTTTCTGCCAAAGCTTGGAAGAAAAATGATGATTTTGTTAAGACATAGGTGTTATTCTTCCTCCGAGTCTTTAGGACAACACATTCTTCAGAGATCTGAAATGCTGGTTTCAGAATGTAGCAATCAGTTTCAGTAAAGTGAGTTGAATATTTCTTTTCGCAAATATGAGACACGCTTAGAATATTGATGTTCATAGCAGTTCACTCTATCAAAGCTCAGCATCCCGTTTGTCATAGATCCTTCACCTGTAATTCTTCCACCTTGTGAATCTCCTCCAAATGCCACAGTAGTTCCTTGTATTTGGTTGAAGTCATGAAGGAGGGAACGATCTCTAGTCATGTGCCGAGAACATCCACTTTCCATGTACCATAGTGTTGGAGCAAAAGAACCAATGAGCCAGATCAAAAAAAACTTTAAGTCCCACAGACATCATAACAACTGAAGTGGTCTACAAGTCTGAAGACAAAGTCAGAAGACAAAGTCTGAAGACAAAGTCTGAAGATAAAGTCTGAAGACAAAGTCTGAAGACAAAGTCTGAGACAAAGTCTGAAGACAAAGTCTGAAGACAAAGTCTGAAGACAACAGCTGAAGACAAAGTCTGAAGACAATAGCTGAAGACAAAGTCTGAAGACAACTACTGAAGACAAAGTCTGAAGACCAAGTTCTCAGAAGTTGCCACAACAGCTGAAGTAGTTCTTTTCAGTAGTTGTGATGGTTTACTTTTAGGTAGTTTGTAATCAGTAGTTTTATTTTATGTAAAACATCTGAAGTTCTTACACTTCAGATGTTATGTTAGACCAAAAGAACCAATGAGTCTGATCAGAAAAACCTCTAAGTCCCACAGACATTGCAACTGCTAAAGAAGATCACAACAGCTGAAGACATTAGCTGATTACAAGGTCTGAAGACAAAGTCTGAAGACAAGATCTGAAGACCTCTACTGAAGACAAAGTCTGAAAGAAACATACTAAAGACAAAGTCTGAAAGAAAAGTACTGAAGACAAAGTCTGAAGCTATCAACTGAAGACAAAGTCTGAAAGTAAAAGTCTAAAGAACAAAGACTGAAGACAAAGACTAAACACCAAAGTGATCAGTAGTTGTCACAACAACTAAAGTTATTAACTTCAGTAGTTGTGATGATTTCCTTTCAGTACTTGTAATTTACTTTTCAGTAGTTATAGTTTCAGTAGTTGTAGTTCATTAGTTTTATGTTTTTGTACTTAGCATTCTCTAAGATGTAATCAGTAGTTGAGAACATTCTCAGTAGTTTGCATAGTTTCAGTTGTTTGAATAATTCTGTTAGATGTCACTATCAAGTGACATCAGCAGACGTCACATTCCCTATATAAGGAATGTTGACCTAGTTGTAACGTGTGACATTCAGCCACCACGAAAGCAGATGAATGAAATATTCCTTTGCAGAATTCTCTCTCTATAACCGTTTACTTTTCATTGAATATCAATTGTGTTCTTGCGAATTGTCTAATTCATTGTTCAAATTCCGCTGCGATCTATTCAAATTAATCAAACTTCGATCACTGATCCCAACAAATGGTATCAGAGCAGGTTAATCATTGATCGATCTAAAAGTTGATCATTGAAACTGCTATTTCAATATCTATGTTTGATTGAATTAGCATATTTGCAAGAATTGGTTATAGATCATTGAATTTCTGCTGCTTTCGGTTATTTGCTTTGAGTTTTCTCTTGGTTCATATTGAGTTTTTGTGTTTTGCACTAAATTAGTTAAAATTAATTGAATTGATGGTTGAATCTGAGAATGAATACTCCTTCTAATGACCCTCACAATACCGGTTCCTCAACCAAGCCTCCGATCTGGTTAGGACTGAGTATAACATATGGCAACGAAGAATGCTTTATCACCTGTCTGTTAACAGTTCAGGTTGTTGGACATCTGTGGTACATGGTCCACACAAGCCTATGGTGAACAATCCGGAAACCAACCAAATGGTTCCGAAGAAGAAGGAACAATACTCAGATGAGGATCGAAAACTATTTGAGATTAATGCTAAAGCGCATGGTATTCTGGCCATGGCTCTGCCTAATGAAATCAATTCTGGGCTTATGCATCATGAAACTGCTCATGCCCTCTGGTATGCATTGAGGAACAATTGGTGGTGGAACAGATGAGGTCTTAGCAAACAACAGAGAATCCTTGCCCACAATATGAGACATTCTCTCATAGGAAGGGTGAGTCATTGACTCAACAGTTTGAGCGTTTTTCCTGTTTGATCTCTGAGCTGAAAATGGTCAAACATGAATACACTAATAGCCAGATGAACAACAGATTCCTCAGATCACTGCCTGAGAGATGGGACACATACACCATTGTCCTACGCTCCAGTGCAAATCTAGATAGCCTATCTCTCACCCAACTCCATGGGAAACTTCTTACATTTGAAAGAGAGATAGAGCAGAAAAGGAAACTGGCATCATCAGGAAAGCTCACTGATGACTTTGTACCAGGGAACACTGCCTTGGTTGGTCATGAGTCAGAATATGCTGTATCAGAAAGCAATTATGATGAACATATAGATTTCTCTTCAAACAGTTCAGATCATGCATTTGTTAGTGTTGACAGTCAGGCAGGCTGTAATAGTGACAATTTGTGTTTCATTATGGATGATTTGAAGGGTATTGCTGATGATGACTTAGAAGAGATGGATATTCTAAGCCAAATGGCCTTGATTAATATCAGATCTCAAAAGTTCTACAAGAGAACTGGTAGGAAATTTCCAGGACTCTCTGGCAAAACCAAAGTTGGTTTTGACAATAGTAAGTTGAGGTGTCACAAATTCCACAGGCTTGGACACTTTGCAAGAGAGTGTAGATCAACTGGATCTAATTCTCTGCACCCTTTGTGACTTTTCCAAGCAATAGTCCACAAAACAAAGGGCAACATCCTGCTAGTTCTGGTCATCATGCATAACCTATATCTCCTGCATATTTTGTCCCTTAGGGTCCAATGTCATATCCATATCCCTGCTATTACATGCCACAGCCAAATCCAGTTCAAGTTCCTATTGCACAACAACCTCAAGCCTACCTGAGCCTCTACCATCTCAATCATCTCAATCACAACCTCATCACAGCTTCTTCACCCCTGGTGTTGTTGACTGGAGCAGTTTACCAGATGATCTCTCTGGTAATGAGCATTTATTTGCTAGTGATGGTCAACATGGTGGTGAACATCCTTTTGGGAATCTTGCTCTCATGGTCCTGGAGTCTACTGAGAGTTCATGCTCCAATGCATCTTCATCACAGGTAACTCAGGTATCCTCTGAGGCTAAGGCCAAGCTATGTTATGAATCTTGCATAGCTGCATTTATCTCTATTAGAGAGGCAAATGTAGCTTTAATAAATCAAAATCTTGAGCTTGAGCAAATCCTTTCCAAAAGAAAATCTGAGTATGAGTCTGTTCTTAATGACAAAGATGATGAGATTTATAAGCTTAAATGCCAATTAAATGATGAAAAGGCTAAGCTAGAGGTCATTCTTGATAACCACAGAGAACTCAAAGAAAAACTTGCAGCTACCCAAGTTGAGTGTGACCGCTGGGTATCATCCTGCAAGGGATTTGAAATGCTGCTTAGCAAGCAATCTGCTTCGAATGTGAAGTTTGGAAAAGGTTACAATCACATTGCACCACCTACATATTTTACTCCAAAATCAATAGTAAAACCTAAAGGTAAAAGTAATTTGCAAACCACATCATCATGTGTATCATCCTCAAGTGATCTCCCAAGATCAGAAGATAAATCAGTGTTGATACCTCAGCAAATCAATTGCCTGATGGGTTAACTACTGATAAGCCAAGAAGGTGAGTACTTCAGATGTTGTCCTCAAAGTACCTCAAGTACTGAAGGGCAAGTCACAACATCTGAAAAGCATTTCAATCAGCTGAAATAAAAGGATTAACAACTGCTGATGAATCTATCATACGGTCTTTCAGGACGGATAGAGAACAGCTGAAGAACAAGTCTTCAGTTGTTACAGATCCTTCAGTACTTAACACAAGTACTGCAAGGAGGAAAGTACTGAAGATCACACCTTTAGTAGTTTCCACATCAGCAGTTGATCAATCCAAGATGAAGAATAAGCCATGTGAAATATGTGGTAAATTCAATCATCTTTCTGATGAATGTTGGTACAGAAGGGTCCAAACTCAACAGAGATAAGCTCATTAAAATCCAGATGGATGAAATGAAAAATGAGTTTGAGACCAAGTTTGTACCACAGTCATCCCAATGTGATAAACCCAAGCCTTCATCCAAATCAAAAAGAAGGATAGGGTTTATCATGGAACAGCTAATAGTGTTCCTCATGACAAACATCAGACTAAGTCTGTGAATTTCAAGGAGGAAATGGTGGGTCAAGGAATTCATCAAAAACAAGTACTGATATGTCCCAAGAGCTGAAAGCTTTAGCTACAAATCAGACACAACTTGTTATATGGTTCAACATTTGTTGGGGAGAGTTAACCAACTAGATGCACCTGTGATCAAACCACTGAAAAGGCATTCCAATCCAAATCCAAGGAATCCATTTCAGCACCATATCCATCTTCATCAGCTGTTAATCATGAGAAACAAGTTATGGTTAAATCTGTTGATGAAAACAGACCCAAAACCAAAAAGGTTTGGGTCTCAAAACCTAACTAGTTCTTTATGATAAATGCAGGGTTCTTCAGCATGCCAAAGGAGCATCTGGTATGTAGACAGTGGAGGATCTATGCATATGACTGGGAGCAGTTCTCTTCTTAATGACTACTCTTAAGGAAAGAAGGGATTTGTTTCATTTGGAAATGATGCTAAGGGTTACATCATTGGGAAATGATATATGTCTAATGGAGATATCAGATTTGATGATGTTAACCATGTGGAGAATCTTAAGTATAATCTACTGAGTGTCAATCAGATGTGTGATAAAGGGCATGTTGCACTTTTCACAAGCCAGAACTGTAGGATTATGTCTTCCCAAGTTCTGAGACTGATTGACAAGGTATTGGATGAACATACTCTCCTGAAGGCCAACAGGATTGGAAGAGTATATGCCTTGGATTTTTCAAAGAAGATTAAATTTGAAGGGTCATCCTTGCATGTTCTCCAAAGCCTCTCCTTAGGAATTTAAACTGTGGCATAGAAGGCTGGGTCAAGTTAATCTCAAAAACATGAATCAGCTGATCCACAATAGTTTGAACCTGCACTGCTTGTTTGAAAGGAAAACAGCACAAAGTCTCATTCCCTCCTATTGAAGAACCTAAGTCCACTACCTGCTTGCAGTTACTGCACATGGATCTATTTGGTCCTGTGAGAGTGATAAGCATGGCAAAGAAGAAATACTGTCTGGTAATTGTGGATGATTACTCCAGATTTGTATGGACTTTCTTCTTGCATTCAAAGGATGAGGTTGCTCAGACGATTATAAACTTTGTGTTGTATGTTGAGAAGCAGTATTCCCTATCAGTCAATTGTATAAGGAGTTATAATGGAACTAAATTCAGAAACCATCCACTTGATGATTTTTATCTATCAAAGGGAATCAAGAGGCAGTTTAGCATCCCAAGGACTCCAGAACAAAATGGAGTAGTGGAGAGAAAGAATAGGACCCTAATTGAAGCTGCAAGGTCTATGTTGGCTGACTCTGGTTTGCCATTGACCTTTTGGGCTGAAGCTGTCAATACGGCTTGCTATGTGTAGAATAGAGTTCTAGTAAATAGAGGTTGATAAGACTCCATATGAAGTTCTACATCATTTGGCTCCTCTAATTTCATTTTTCAAAGCCTTTGGGTGTCCTTGTTTCATTCTCAACACAAAGGATCAACTCCACAAATTTGATCCTAAGGTGGATGCAGGGTATTTTGTAGGTTATTCATCCACATGCAAGGCTTACAAAGTCTTCAACTGCATAACAAGATAGTTGAAGAAACCTTGCATGTGAAATTCAATGAATCTCCTAAGGATAAAATTCCACAAAACCCTGTGGAGTTGTTTGATTTGGACATACTGCAATATGTTCCTTATCAACCTCCAGCTGTTGCAGATCATGTGGATAAATCATCTTCTGTAGAAAGTCTTCCACCTGGTGGTACTGAAGATGATGATGATATCAGTACTCACCTTTTCAAGTTTAGTGACTAACTGCCTGAGTCTGCTACACTTGATGTTCCTGTAGCTTTAGCAGCTCCATCCACAACAAATGCTGATGAGATTTCTGACTCCTCGACATCATGTGAATTGCCATCTCATACTTGGTTTCAAGAATCTGGAACAACATCTATTGCTGCTGAACTGGCTACAAACACTTGCACTGATCTTATGGTGTACCAAGAGCTGAAGAATCACCCCATGTCTCAAATCATTGGTGATATTAATGCTGGTGTCTCAACCAGAAGTCAATTGTCCAACTTCTTCTTCTATGCTCTCTTCATCAGTCAGCTAGAGCCAAACTATCATGTTGCTTTGAGAGACAATGGATGGGTTGAAGCCATGCAGCTTGAGCTACTTCAGTTCAAAAAGCAGCAAGTGTGGGAACTGGTTCCTCTACCCCCAGGTAAGTGTGCAATAGGCACTAAATGGGTGTTTCGGAATAAAACTGATGAAAATTGGCTTATTGTCAAGAACAAGGCTAGACCGGTTGTGCAAGGGTTTTCACAAGAAGAAGGTATTGATTATGACGAAACCTTTGCCCCTGTGCCAGACTAGAGGCAATTAGATTGTTCTTAGCCTATGCTGCACTCCACAATCTTAAAGTTTTTCGAATGGATGTCAAAAGTGCCTTTTTATATGGCAAATAAAAGAAGAGGTTTATGTGTGTCAACCACCAGGTTTTGAGGACAATAAACATCCTGATTGGGTGTATAAACTTGATAAGGCTCTTTAGGTTGAAGCAAGCTCCTAGAGCCTGGTATGAAACCCTTTGAAATTTTCTTCTTAAAAATAATTTCACTAGAGGCTCCATAGATAAAACTTTGTTTATTCGGAAGTGGATCAGCATAAGCTACTTGTTCAAATTTATGTTGATGATATAATTTTTGCTCCTCTGATCCCCAGTTGTGTGATGATTTTACAAATTTAATGAAACAAAAGTTTGAAATTAGTGCAATGGGAGAATTACAGTTCTTTCTAGGCTTGCAAATCAAACAACAGGCTGATGGAACTTCATCATCAGTCAAAATATACAAAAGATCTTTTGAATAAGTTTGATTTACAAAATTGTAAGCCCTGTTCTACTCCCATGTGCAACACCACACAACTGGATGCAGATCAGAAGGTAAAGCTGTTGATGAAACACTTTACAAATGTATGATTAGGTCCTTGATGTACTTAACACTTCTATACCAGATATCATGTTTGCAACTTCTGTTTGTGCTAGATTTCAGGCTGCTCCTAAAGAGTCTCATTTGATTGCAGTCAAGAGGATCTTTAGATATCTGCAAGGTACAAAATCTCTAGGTCTTTGGTATTCCACTGGACACTCTTGCAAATTAGTTACCTTTTCGGATAGTGACTATGCAGGGCGTAAGTTAACCAGAAAGTCAACTTCTGGTGGATGTCAATTCCTAGGCAACTGTTTGATTTCTTGGCAGAGTAAGAAACAAACATCTGTTCCTACATCCACTGCTGAAGCAGAGTACATTGTTGCTGCAAGTTGTACATCTCAGGTACTCTGGCTTCAGAACCAACTATTGGATTATGGCATTACAGAGACTAAGACTCCATTATTAATGGATAGTGCTTCAGCTCTGTGCATTGTCAAGAATCCAGTCCAGCACTCTAGGACCAAACATATAGAGATCAGACACCATTTTATTAGGGATTGTTTTGAAAAAGGTCTCATTGATCCATAGTTTGTGCCTAGTGCTGATGAGCTTGCAGATATATTTACTAAGCCTTTGGATAGCTCAACTTTCCAAAACCTTGTGTTAAGGCTTGGTATGCTGCAGGTAGAATAAGTGATAACTACTGATGATCTCAGTAAACAAGTACTGATGATCATTAGTAAATGTCACAAATATGTATTGATTCTGTTACAAACAACTGATGTAGTTATAACTACCGATGTCAGTAAAAACAGATAAGTACTGATGTCCTATGAAACCACTGAACACAGCTAAAAAGTCTGATGAGTAAGTGTTGAGGACGGTATGAAACAGCTGCAAAGCTAAGAATTGACGAAAACTACTAATGAGAATTTTCTCTTCAGTCGTTTCCACAAACTGCTGTTTCACCCTAAACAGCTGATGACAAAACCATGTCTTCAGTAGTTTCACAACTACTGATGACTAACGCCAAGTCCTCAGTTGTTTACAACAGCTGATGACAAAACCATGTCTTCAGTAGTTTCACAACTACTGATGACTAACACCAAGTCCTCAGTTGTTTCCAACACTTGAAGACAAAACCAAGGTTTTCAGTAGTTTCACAACTACTGATGACTAAAACCAAGTCTTCAGTTGTTTTCAAACGTCTGATAGTTAAAACCAAGTCTTCAGTTGTTTTCTTACAACTGCTGATAACACCAACACTTTCAGTCGTTTTCTTTTCAGCCTTTTCTTAACCTATAAATACCTGCACTTATAGCCAAACGTTTCATTAGCCGTTTTCAAACCTTTTCTCTCTCAACAATGGCGACCATGAAACTCAAACCCCGACATAACTGTGTTGCCTACCTTTCGAAATCGGCTTTCTGGAACAAGTTTGATACTGCCATTGATCTTATGGTGGATTCCCATACCGAACAGCCTTTCTTCTGAATCCTACCATATACCCTATTCCTTAACCCAATTCTGGACCAACGTCTTTGTAACAACTAGTGAGAATGATAGCCAAATCACTCTCCAGTTGTTGGTGAACCAGAAACAGGTGCTCATCACCCCTGAAATCATTTGGAAAACCCTAAATTTGCATGATGGCACCTATACTAAAGAATACCCGAAAGGCACCACTGATATGTCTTTCATCAAAAACGGGTATGCAGGTGACTTAAGTGCTACCACCATTCTTAAAAAGCACTTCCATGATGCCGAAAGACTTATCTTTCATATGGTGAATGTCTGCCTGCTTTAAAGACAACTTCTTGGGATCAGATGTCTTCACGGTGGCAACAGGTATTGTACTCTATCTTTGAACGCCAAAATCTAATTTTTCTGAGATAGTGTTCATGGAACTAAAGGATCTGGCTCAGAAACCTATGGCAAACAGATGGTTACTTTATCCCAGGTTTCGGATGGCATAATTTTGAATCAATTAAAATCTGATGGCCTTGTTGGTCTTGGGGTCCCTGCTCCAGCTGTTTTAGCTGAGGTATACTCCAGACATAACTCAGACCCTACTCTAAAAGGGCTGCCCGGATGCTAAAACCCAAGCAGAGGGAACCCACAGCCTCCACTTCCAGATCCAAGTCCCCACCAAACCCAAATCCAAAAAGCCCAAAAAGGCTACTCAGGGAGATGAGTCCCCTGAAGATGCCCCTGTACCACCATACATGAAACACATATTGGTTATAACCCCCCCAGTTATGTCCAAGACTCAACCTGCTGAAGCCGCATAGGTATCCTCTCAACAGGATCCTGTTGCAACCACAATTGGGGATCCCACATTACTGGAACCTATCTCAACTGAGAGGGTTACCATTGAAGAGCACCTCTCACCCCGGTGCAATCTGCTTCAGACCAATCTCCACATGCAACCACCCCTCAAAGCCCACACTGATAGTTGCTAAAGTGCTGAGTCAGTTGCATTCCTCACCCCCTCCCCAGAACCAATTACCACTGGGAATACCTCAACCATTGAGGGGGAGGACCAAAATGCTTCTGATAACCAACAGCATAGGGGTAACAATGTTCAATCTCCAAGTGTAGAAACGGAGGTTAGAACATCTGGTAAGGCTGCCACTTCTACTGATTCAGCAAATGATCATGATGAAGTTGGTAACATCCATAAGACCTCACCAGAGGCAACTGCCAATTAAGGACATAGTCCTGAGGCAAGAAGTCCCCAGTATCAAGAACAAGGGCACATGCATCTACTGATCTACACTCAGAGCATGTTCATCCTGATTCAATCAGGAGGTCAGGTATTCAGCAACGACTGATGATGACCTGGGCTTTTTCTATGATGTATTAGCCCATAATACCATCCTTGAGAATGAGGTAAGAAGACTCAAAGAGCTGCTAGCCAAAATGTCTCAGGATCAAAGTCCATCTACCCCAATAACCACACAAATGGCACCTTCAATTGAAGGTTCACCAAACACTTCGCCTACACACATAACTATGCCACCAGCCTCTGCCTTTGGCACCACCTGTCAGGGACAGAACCCCTTGAGCAGATGGTTGCTATCTTTCAAAACTACTTACCTCTCATCACTCCATCATTACTGAGATTGTCCATAAAGCCATAGATGAGAGGATCTCCTCAAATCTACAAACCCTCATTGATGATACTGTTCACAAATCTCTTTCTGCCTTTCAAGCCCCTGATCCCAATGCAACCAAAAAGGGGGAGACTACTAAGGCAGTGAAAGAACGAAAAGGAAAAGAGTTGATCATGAGAATGAACCTAAAAAAGAGAAGGAGGTGGAGAAAGAACTGATCTCAGAACAGCTGATCACATACAAGTGAAAGAAAAGTGCTGAGTCAAAAGCTGATGAAGAAAAATCCTTAGAAGATCTTGTCAAAGATGCTGATGAAGCTCACAGCAGATCCATGGATAAAATTGTAGATCAGCTCTTTAGACATGGTCATGACACAGCCACATTAGACTCTGAGATCAGAAGGCTTGAAATAGAACAGATTCAAACAAGATGGGCTGGTTATAGTGTGTTGGAAAGGAAAAGATTGGAGATAATGATCATATTCATTGCCAAATACCTTGGAAGATCATTGATAGAGATAAAGTCCTGGTCCAGAGACAGTATCTTGAAGATAACCAAGAAAATCTGCTCTGCTGGAGGCTATAATAAAGGTTGATCATCGAAGCAGTGGATGAAGCAGGTGCAGGGAAGAGAACTGTAATGGCAAAGCTCTCCAAAGCCAAATTCACCACCAAAATGCTAGATCAATCTTCTCTACTCCCACTCAAACACAACCCTCATCTCTAAAATCTCCCAAATCTATCCCTAAACCAATGCCACCCACAACTCAACCCACAAACCAATCCCTTTACCCCAAAAACCACGTCAAACCTTACCCAGTGATACACCCAGAAGGAGGAGAAGGGTGTTGAGGATAGAAGAGGATGAAGAAGGGATGATGATGAAGATTGTCTGCCAATCTCTGCTGTTCTCAACCTTAAAACACCTGAGCATAGAAGTCAACAAGTGATTACACCTGACTTGCAAATGCAAATGGTGAAGGTAAAGATTGAAGAAGCAGAACAGCAGAAGCAACACAATGAGCAGTTTCTCAAGATGGTTGACAAGGATTTCCCTTAGTCCTCGTCCATTCAAGAAATGAAGAAACAAGCTCTGAGGTTGTACACTCTTAGACATACTTTTCAACATCAAAGAGAAAGAGTGTGGATTTGGTCAGACCCCAGGGTAAGTTCTAGAATTCATAAGAAGAATATACCAAGTAGATATCATGGCCAAGTGAAGAAGACCTTGAATGCTGCAATTACGTTGGCCATGGTAGTCTCACCCTAGGAAATCATTGAAGAATTCAAGAGAGCTCACAACTCCAAGAAAACCCCTCAATCTATTCTTGAGAACAAAATGATCAAGAAGGGGTTGTTATACAAAAGACTTGAAGATCTTCAGAAGAGTGAACTCCAGTTGTTGCTTGAAGGCTCTCACCCTCATGAATTTGCTTACAGAGAGATAACAACTGTGGAGTTGAAGAATGGAAAGACAGTGAGATACATGTCCGAGTATTATGGCCCAGAGTTCTTCTTCGAGGGAGAAGCAGAAGAACTCACCAAGGAGGAACAAGTTGTTCTCCTTGAGGCCTATGCTAGTGAGCCTTACAGACTCATTAATGGGAATTAGGTTTCATGGTTGGGACAAGACTCTATGTCAAGTTCCCCAAGACAGTGTTCCCTTCCATACTTAGCCAATCAAAACATTAGAAACCTTTTCCTGGCCTGTGCTTAACTGATTACCTCTGAAGCTGATCAAGAGGGTGTTTCTGCCAAGAATAAGTGGGATCATCAATAAGTTTAGAGGTTTTCGCTGCATTGGTTCAGGGGGAGTTTGTTGGACCAAAAGAACCAATGAGCCTGATCAGAAAAACCTCTAAGTCCCACAGACATTGCAACTGCTGAAGAAGATCACAACAGCTGAAGACATAAGCTGATTACAAGGTCTGAAGACAAAGTCTAAAGACAAGATCTGAAGACTTCTACTGAAGACAAAGTCTGAAAGAAAAGTACTGAAGACAAAGTCTAAAAGCAAAGACTGAAGACAAAGTCTGAAAGAAAAGTACTAAAGACAAAGTCTGAAAGAAAAGTACTGAAGACAAAGTCTGAAAGAAAAGTACAGAAGACAAAGTCTGAAGCTATCAGCTAAAGACAAAGTCTGAAAGTAAAAGTCTGAAGAACAAAGACTGAAGACAAAGACTGAAGACCAAAGTGATTAGTAGTTGTCACAACAGCTAAAGTTATTAACTTCAGTAGTTGTGATGATTTCCTTTCAGTACTTGTAATTTACTTTTTAGTAGTCATAGTTTCAGTAGTTGTAGTTCAGTAGTTTTATGTTTTTGTACTTAGCATTCTCTGAGATGTAATCAGTAGTTGAGAACATTCTCAGTAGTTTGCATAGTTTCAGTAGTTTGAATAATTCTGTTAGATGTCACTATCAAGTGACATCAGCAGACGTCACATTCCCTATATAAGGAATGTTGACCTAGTTGTAACGTGTGACATTCAGCCACCACGAAAGCATATTAATGAAATATTCCTTTGCAGAATTCTCTCTCTATAACCGTTTACTTTTCATTGAATATCAATTGTGTTCTTGTGAATTGTCTAATTCATTGTTCAAATTCCGCTGCGATCTATTCAAATTAATCAAACTTAGATCACTGATCCTAACATGTTATAACTTCAGTCGTTGTAATTTTAGCTTGCACTTAGCTTTTTGTGAAGATGTCCCCAGTTGTTGTGGACATCTTCAATAGTTTAGTCTACTTTCAGTTGTTTGTATAAATCAGTTAGCTGTCACTATCAAGTGACATCAGCTGATGTCACATACCTTTATAAAAGGAATGTTGACCGAATTTCTTTGTAGCCGAAGCTTGTGAGTGAATGAAAATATTCTCTTTGCAGAAAACTGTCTCTCTATAACCGTCACTGTTTGATTGAATATTCATATTATTCTTGCTTAAATTTTGTCTAATTCTTGTTCTATTCCGCTACAAATCTTAATCTAATTGATCAAACTAGATCCCGATCCTTTCAAATGGTATCAGAGCAAGATTAATTATTGATCGATTTAACAATTGATCATAGAAACTGCTCTTTTGATATCTAAGTTTGATCGAATTAGCAAATTTGCAAGAATTGGTTATAGAATTTGATTTTATGTTGCTTCGGGTGAATTAATTTGAGATTCGTCTTGTTTCAAACTGTGTTGTTGAGTTTTTGAGCTAGATCTTTTAAAAATTCATTGAACATGTTTGAATCGGTGAAAATGGCTACATCAATCAATGATCCTCTTAATACTGGCTCCTCAACAAAGCCTCCGATGCTTGTTAGGAGTAAGTATAACATATGGCAACGCCGAATGCTCCATCACCTGTCTGTCAACAGTTCAGGTTGTTGGAAATCTGTGGTTCATGGACCATATAAGCCTATGCTGAGTAATCTAGAAACCAATGAGATGGTTCCGAAGAAGAAAGAGCAATACTCAGATGAAGATCTGAAACTATTTGAAATTAATGCTAAAGCCCATGGAATTCTGGCCATGGCACTGCCTAATGAAATCTATTCTGGACTTATGCATCATGAAACTGCTCATGACCTCTGGGTTGCTCTGAAAGAACAATTTGGAGGAACTGATGAGGTCTTGGCAAACAATAGAGAGATCCTTGCCTACCAATATGAGACATTCTCTCATAGAAAGGGTGAGTCACTGACTCAACAGTTTGAGCGATTTTCCTGTTTGATATCTTAGCTGAAAATGGTTAAACATGAATATACAAATAGTCAGATGAACAACAGATTCCTCATATCCCAGCCTGAAAGATGGGACACATATACTATTGTCCTACGCTCCAGTGCAAATCTAGACAATCTATCTCTCACCCAACTTCATGGGAAACTGTTAACATTTGAAAGAGAGATAGAACAGAAAAGGAAATGGCTTCATCTGGGAAGCTCACTGATGATTTTGTACCAGGGAATACTCCTCTGGTCGGTCATGAGTCAGAATATGCTGAATCAGAAAGTTCTTACGATGAGCATATAGATTTCTCTTCAAACAGTGGAGATCCTGCTTTTGTTGGTGTTGATAGTAATTCAGGGTGTAGTAGTGATAATTTGTGCTTTCTGATGGATGATTTGAAAGGAATTGCTGATGATGATCCGGAAGAGATGGATATTTTGAGCCAAATGGCATTAATCAATATCAGATCTCCAAATTTTTAGAAAAGGATAGGTAGAAAATTTCCTAGTCTCTCTGGAAAAACCAAAGTTGGTTTTGACAAGAGCAAGTTGAGGTGTCACAAGTGCCATAGACTTGGACATTTTGCAAGAGAGTGTAGATCATCTGGATCTAACTCTTCTGCACCCTTTGTGACCTTTCCATGCAATAGCTCACAAAACAAAGGGCAACATTCTACCAGTTCTGGTCATCATTCACAAATTCAATCATCTCCTGCATATTTTGTCCCTCAAGGTCCAATGCCATATCCTTATCCCTGTTTTTAAATGCCTCAGTCCAGTCAGGTTCCAGTACCCATAGCTCAACAACCACATGCCCTACCTGAGCCTCAACCATCTTAATCAAATCAACAATCTCAATCTTAATCACATCAAAGCTTTTTCACACCTGGAGTTGTTGATTGGAGTAGCTTACCAGATGATCTTTCTGGTTATCCTGAACAATTGTTTTCTGGTGCTGGTCAACATGGTGGTGAAAGTCCTTTTGGAAATCTTGCTCTTATGGCCCTGGAGTCTACTGATGGTTCATGTTCAAATGCTTCATCATCACAGATACCACCAGTATCTTCTGAAGCTAAGGCCAAGTTGTGTTCTGAGTCATGCATAGCTGTTTTTTTCTCAATTAGAGAAGCAAATGTAGCTTTAATTAATCAAACTCTTGACCTAGAGAAAGTGATTTCCAAAAGAAAAACGTAGTTTGAGTCTGTCTTAAATGAAAAAGATGATGAGATTTACAAATTAAAATGCCAAATCACTAATGAAAAGGCAAAGGTAGAGGTCATTTTAGAGAATCATAAGAATCTCAAAGAAACACTTGCAGCTACTCAAGTAGAGTGTCAACGTTGGGTAACATCTTACAAGGGGTTTGAAATGCTTCTCAGCAAGCAAACAACTTCAAGTGTGAAGTTGGGATTGGGTATAATCACACTGTACCTCCTATAGATTTTACTCCCAAGATAGAAGTAAAATCTGAAGGTGAAAGCAATTCCCAAACCACATCATCATGTGTCTCATCCTCAAGTGATAATCCAAAATCAGAGGATGAAGTCAGTATTAGTACCTCAGCTAATCAATCTGCTGATGGTCTCACTGCTCATAAACACATGATCAAAGAAAAACTGAGCACTTCAGGTGTTGTCTCACAAAGTATTCAAAGTACTGAAGGGCAAGTAACAACACCTGAAGAGCATTTCAAACTAAATGAAAACAAACATGGTTTGACAACTACTGAAGAGTCTATCAAGAAATCCAAAAGTACTCATAGAAAACTTTTGAAGAACAAATCTTCAGTTGTTACAAATCCTTTAGTGCTTAACATAAGTACTGAGAGGAAGAAAGTACTGAAGAACACACCTTCAGTATTTTCATCTTCTTTAGCAGTTGAACAACAGAAGATGAAGAAAAAGCCATGTGAAATATGTGGTCAATTCAATCATCTCACTGATGAATGTTGGTACAAAAAGGGTTCCAAATTCAACAAAGATAAAATCATTAAAAAATTTAATAAAATGAAAGATGAATTTGAAACCATGTTTGTACCACAAACATCTCAAACTGATAACCCAAAGTTCTTAAAAAAATTAAAAAGAAAGAAGGGGTTTATCATAAAACAACTGAAAGTATTCCTCATGGAATATCAAAACACCAGACTAAGTCTGTGTCTTTCAAAAAGGAGGACATGGTAAGTCACAGGAACCAATCAAAAACAAGTACCGATGTGTTTGCTGAACTAAAGGCTTTAACAACCAATCAGACACAACTTGTGATGATGGTTCAACATCTATTGGGGAGATTTAACCAAATAGATGTACCTGTGATTAAACCACTGAAAAGAAAAACTAAGCCAAAATCAAAGGAATCCTTTTCAGCACCATCTCCACCTTCAAACGTTGTTAATCATGACAAATCAGTTAGTAATGAGAACAGACCCAAAACCAAAATGGTTTGGGTCTCAAAAGCTAACTAGTTTCTTGTGACAAATGCAGGGTTCTTTAGCATGCCATAGAAGCATCTGGTATGTGGACAGTGGAGGATCTATGCATATGACAGGGAGCAATTCTCTTCTTCATGACTACTCTTAAGGAAAGAAGGGATTTGTATCTTTTGGTAATGATGCTAAGGGTTACATCATCGGCAAAGGCTTTGTGTCAAATGGTGAGATAAGATTTGATGATGTTAACCGTGTGGAGAATCTCAAGTACAACTTGTTGAGTGTCAGTCAAATGTGTGATAAAGGGCATGTTGCACTTTTCACCAGCCAGAACTGTCGGATTCTGTCTTCCAATGTTTTGAGAATGATTGACAAGATATTCAATGAATATACTCTCCTGAAGGCCAACAGGATTGGAAGAGTATATGCCTTAGACTTATCAAAGAAAATTGATCTAAAAGGCCATCCATGTCTGTTCTCCAAGGCCTCTCCTCAGGAATCTGAACTATGGCACAGAAGGCTTGGTCATGTGAATCTTAAAAACATGAACCAGCTTATCCATCATGGTTTAGTGAGAGGTCTGCCATTAAAGGAGTTCAAATGTGATGACAACTGTTCTGCTTGTTTAAAAGGAAAGCAACACAAAGTATCATTCCCTCCAATAGAAGAACCAAAGTCCACAGCCTGCTTGCAATTACTGCATATGGATCTTTTTGGTCCAGTAAGAGTGATGAGCGTGGAAAAGAAAAATATTGTCTGGTAATTGTGGATGATTATTCCAGATTTGTATGGACCTTCTTCTTACATTCAAAAGATGAGGTTGTTCAAATCTCATCTACTTTGTGTGTATGTGGAAAAGCAGTACTCCTTTCCAGTCAAGTGTGTGAGGAGTGATGATGGCACAGATTTTAGAAACCACACGCTTGATGAATTCTATTTATCTAAGGGAATCAAGAGGCGGTATGGCATTCCAAGAACTCCTGAACAAAATGGAGTGGTGGAGAGAAAGAACAGGACCCTTATTGAAGCAGCAAGGTCAATGTTGGTTGATTCTGGTTTGCCACTAACCTTTTGGGCTGAAGCTGTCAACACCGCTTGCTATGTGCAAAATAGAGTGTTAGTAAATCAGAGGTTGATGAAGACTCCTTATGAAATGTTACATCATTTGGCCCCTCTGATTTCCTTTTTAGAGCATTTGGGTGTCCCTGTTACATTCTTAACACAAAGAATCCACTTCAGAAGTTTGAATCAAAGGTGGATGCAGGGTACTTTGTTCGGTATTCATCTACTTGCAAGGCATACAGAGTTTTTAATTGCAGAACAAAGATAGTTGAAGAAACCTTGCATGTAAAGTTTAATGAATCTCCAAAGGACAAAATACCATAAAACCCTGTGGAGTTATTTGATTTGGACATACTGCAATATGTTCCTTATCAGTCTCCAGCTGTTGCAGATTCTGTGAATCCATCATCTCCTGCAACTAGTCATCCATCTAGTGGTACAAATGCAAGGTTTAGTGATCACCTGCCTGAGTCTACTAAACTTGATATTCCTGTAGCTTCAGCAGTTCCATCCACAACAAATGCTGATGAGATCTCTGAATCCTCTACTTCATTTGAATTACCATCTCATTCTAGGTTTCAAGAGTCTGGATCAACATCTGTTGCTGCTGAATCTCCTACAAACACTTGCACAGTCTTATTGAGTACCAAGAACTGAAGAATCACCCCATGTCTCAGATCATTGGTGACATCAATGCTGGTGTTTCAACTAGACGTCAATTGTCCAATTTCTACTTTTATGCTCTCTTCATCAGTCAGCAAGAGCCAAAGAACTATCATATTGCATTAAGAGACAATGGATGGGTTGAAGCCATGCAACTTGAGCTTCTTCAGTTTTAAAAGCAGCAAGTGTGGGAACTGGTTCCTCTACCCCAAGGTAAGTGTGCAATAGGCACTAAATGGGTGTTTAGGAATATAAACTGATGAAAAAGGTCAAATTGTCAAGAACAAGGCCAGACTGGTTGTACAGGGGTTTTCACAAGAAGAAGGTATTCATTATGATGAAACCTTTGCCCCTCTAGCCAGACTGGAGGCAATCAGATTGTTCTTAGCTTATGCTGCTTTCCATAATCTTAAAGTTTTTCAAATGGATGTCAAAAGTGCATTCTTATATGGTAAAATAAAAGAAGAAGTTTATGTGTGTCAACCACCAGGTTTTGAAGATCATAAACATCCAGATTGGGTGTATAAGCTTGATAAGGCTCTTTATGGGTTAAAACAAGCTCCCAGAGCCTGGTATGAAACACTGTCTAACTTTCTTCTTCAAAAGAATTTCACTAGAGGCTCCATAGATAAAACTTTGTTCATTAAGAAAGAAGGCATGCATAAGCTCCTTGTTCAAATTTATGTAGATGATATTATTTTTTGCATCCTCTGATCCACAGTTGTGTGATGCCTTTACTAAGTCGATGCAACAAAAGTTTGAAATGAGTGCCATGGGAGAATTACAGTTCTTTCTGAAGGGATCGAGATCTAGTTTTATTAATTAGATTACGATTTGCAGCAGAATAGCACACAAATTAGACTAAATTCTACCAAGAATATGAGTATTCAATCAAACAGTAACGGTTGTAGAGAGAGTTTTCTGCAAAAGGAATGTTTTCATTCATGCACAAACTTCCCGTGTGGTGAAACTAGGTCAACATTCCTTTTATAAGGAATGTGACATCAGCTGACATCACATGATAGTGACATCTAACTTATTTATACAAACAACTGAAATAAAACTAAACTACTGAAGATGTCCACAACAACTGAGGACATCTTCATTAAAAGCTAAGTATAAACAACATTACAACTACTGAAAATAACATCTGAAGTATAAGAACTTCAGATGTTTACATAATATAAAACTACTGATTACAATCTACTAAAATGTAAACCATCACAACTACTGAAGAGAACTACTTCAAATGTTGTGACAACTACTGAGAACTTGATCTTCAGACTTTTTCTTCAGCAGTTGTCTTCATACTTTGTCTTCAAACTTTGTCTTAAGCAGTTGTCTTCATACTTTGTCTTTAGACTTTGTTCTTTAGACTTTGTCTTCAGACTTTGTTCTTCAGACTTTCTTCTTCAGACTTTGTCTTTAGCAGTTGTAGATCACTTCAGTTGTTTTGATGTCTATGGGACTTAATGTTTTTCTGATCTGGCTCATTGGTTCTTTTGGTCCAACAAACTCCCCCTGAACCAATGCAGCCAAAACCTTTCAAATTATTGAGGCCCCACTTATTGGCAGAAACAAAATCTGGATCAGCTCAGAATTCTTCAATATAAGCTCAGGCCAGGGAAGAGATTTCAGAAGGATTGATTGGCAAAGGATGAATGGGAACTCTATTTTGGAGAATTAGACACAGAGCTGTTACCCCATCCATGAAATCTACTTCCCAATGATGAGTCTGTAAGACTCTTTGACATAGGCATCAAGGAAACCAACTTGTTCTTCCATTGTGAGTTCTTCTGCTCCACTTTCAAAGAAGAACTCAGGCCCATAGTACTCAGATAAATGCTTAATATGTTTTCCATTTTTCAGCTCCGCAGTTGTTATCTCTCTGTATGCAAACTCATCAGGATGAGTGCCTTCAAGCAGTAAGTGGAGCTCATTTCTTCTTATGTCTTCAAGCTTCTTGTAGATTAACCCTTCTTTACCATTTTGTATTCTAATAAAGTCTGTGGAGTCATTTTAGACTTGTAAGCTCTCTTGAAGTCATCAAGAATTTCCCAGGGTGACACTACAATGGCCAGCATTATCACAACATCTACTATCTTCTTTACTTGGCCATTGTATTTGCTTGGAATCTTCAATTTGTGAATTTTGTCACTTACTCTGGGGTCAGGCCAAATTCTCACTCTCTCTTTCTGATATTGGAATGTAAATCTGAGAGCATACAACCTCTAAGCATGTTTCTTCATAGCTTGTATGGATGAAGACTTGGGAAACTCTTTATCTATCATCCTCAATAGTTGCTCATCATGTTGTTTATGCTGTTCTTCTTCTTCAAGTTTGACTTTTACCATTTTCCTTTGAAAGTCAGGTGTGATTTTTGTTGGATGACTCCTAGGCTCAGGCATTTTTATTTTGAGAATAGCAGAGAGTAGCAGACTATCTTCATCATCATCTTCTTCTTCTTCTTCCATCCTTAACACCCTTCTCCTCTTCTTAGGTGCATTATTGGTAATGGGTTCAGTAGGTTTCTTAGGTAAAGGGATTGGTTTTAAGGGTTGTGGAAGTGGTTGTTTTGGTTTGGGTGAGAGTGCAGGCTACTCAAGCATCTTGGATTTGAGTGAAGCTTTGGATAGTTTCGCCATATCAGTTCTTTTCCGAGCACCAGCTTCATCAAGAGCTTCAATGATCAATCCTTTGTTAAATACCTCAAATGAAAAGATTCTGGTGGTTATTTCCAAAATACTATCTCTAGACCATGACTTTACTTCAATGATCAACCTTCCCAGATGTTTGGATATAATCTTGCCATAATTTCCAGCCTTTCTCTTTCTTTTTCACTCCAACTTGCCCATCTTTGCTCAATTTCTTGAATCTCTAACCTTCTGATCTCAGAGTCAAGTTTGGCAGTGTCAATTCCTTGTCTGAAGAGTTGATCAATAATCTTGTCCATAGATCTACTATGTTGCTCATCAGCTTCTTTGATCAATTCTTCCAAGTTTTTCTCACCTTTAGTCTTTTCAGAGGATTTCTTCCTTTTGTAGGTGATCATCTCCTTTTCTATCTGCTCTTTTTCTGCTTCCTCTTCAGCTCTTTTTCTTTTGTCTACTTTCACTGACTTAGACTCCCCCTTTTTGGTTGCATTGGGTGCATGGGTGTGAATGTCAGAAAGTTTCTTAAAGACTGCAACATCAACTAAAGATTGAAGAGTGGAGGAAAGCCTCTCATCAATGGCTTGATGTACTATATTTGTGATTATTGAAGTGATGAGAGGTAAGGATGTGTGAAAGGCAGCAACCATTTGCTCAGAGGGGTTCTGTCCCTGAGAAATGGCACCTGAGCAGAGGCTGGTGGCAATGTTGTTGAGAGTGGCTCAGTGTTTGGGATAGTTTCAGGAGAAACTGCCATCTGTGGGTGAATGTGGGCAGATGGACTTGTTTGTTGTGACATTTTGGCAAGCAGTTCTTGTAGTCTGCAAACCTCAGTCTCAAGAATTTTATTGTGGGCTAGAACATCAAAGAAAAATCCCAGGTCATCATCAGTCTATGCTGAATCAGCTAACCTCCTGATGAAATCAGGATGAACATGTGCTGAGTGTAGATCAGTAGTCACATGTGCCCCTATTTCTTGGAACTAGGGACGTCCTGCCTCAGGAGAATGTCCTTCATTGGCAGTTGCCTCTAGTGAGGACTTAGAAATGATACCAGCTTCATCCTGATCATTTGCTGAACAAGGAGAAGAGGCAGCCTCACCAGATGTTCTAATCTCCTCCTCTACACTGGGAGATTGAACTTTGTAATCCCTGTGTTATGGGTTATCAGCTATATTATAATCCACTCCCTCAATGGTTGAGGTTTTCCCGATAGTAATAGGTTTTTGGGGAGGGGTAGAGGAATGTAGCTGAGTCAACACTTGTGCAATAACCAAATTTGGGCTTGTAGGGGTGGCTTCAGTAGGAGATAGGTGTGAAAAGGATTGCACCTGGGGTGAATGGTGCTCTTCAATGGAAATCCTCTCAAGTGAGAAAGATTCCAATAATGTGGTTTCCCCATGTTTGGTTGCATCAGGATCCTGTTGAGAGGATACCTGAGTGGTTTCAACTGGTAGAGTCATGGAAACTATAGGGGGATTACTATCGATATTTTCATCCTGCCTTTGTGTTGCAGGGACATCATCAGGGGACTCAACTCCTTGAGTAGCCTTTTTGGTTTGTTTGGAGTGAGGCTTGGAGGGGACATTAGATCTGGAGAATGAGGCTGTGGGTACCTTCTGCTTGGGTTTTAGTAGTTTGGCAGCCTCTTTGAGGTGTGGGTCAGAGTTGTGCCTGGAGTATACCTCTGGTAGAACTACCATAGCAGGGACTCCAAGGCCAACAGGGCCATCAGATTGTAACCGATTCATGATTATGGCCATAAGAAAACTTGGATATAATAGCCATCTGTTAGCGACAGGTTTCATTGCCAGATCTTTTAATTCTAAAAATATAATTTCAGAAAAATTTAATCTTTTGTGTTCAAGAATAGAATACAATACCTACTGCCACCTGGATGACATTTGATCCCATGAAGAGGTTTTGGGGGCAAGGCACACATTGATCATGGGGAAAATTAGGCGTTCAGCATCATGAAAGTGCTTCTTCAGAATGGTAGTAGCACTTAGGTTGCCCTCATAGCCATGATTAATGAATAAGAGATCAAGGGTGCCCTTCGGGTATTTGGTGACAAAGGTAGCATCATTCAGATCTAGCGTTTGGCGAATGATAGCCGGAGTGACTACAAACTTCTTCTGGTTTACATATGACTGGAGAGTGATTGCACCGGTATGGATGGTGACGTTTGTCCAGGATTGTCTAAGAGAGTCGGGATAGATGGTTGGATTCAAAAGAAAAGCAGTTTGATACTAGGAATTAGCCATCAGATCAATAGCATCATCAAACTTAGTCCAAAAGGTCGATTTTGTGAAGTAAGCAACACAGTTGTGTCGAGGTTTGATTTGCATGGTCGCCATTAATGGAAGATGAACGTTTGGAAATCGATTTATGAAAAGTTTGAAGTTAGGGTTAGGTATTTATAGGTTATGAAACGGCTAAAAGAAAACAGCTGAAAGTTTTTGGTTGTAGTCATCAGTTGTTAGAAAACAACTGAAGACATGATTTTAACTTTCAGGTGTTGTAAACAACTGAAGACTTGGTGTTTGTCATCAATAGTTGAAAAAACTACTGAAGACTTGGTTTGGCTTCAATTGTTTTAAAATGAAACAACTGTTGTTAGAAACAATTGAAGAATAAACTTACTCATCAGTTGTTGTCCTCAATTCACATATCGCAGTTGTTTCATTTGACCCAACACTTACTCAGCAGAGTATCTGATTTTCAGATGTTTCATTGGTCATCACTACTTATCTGTTATAACAGACGTCAGTAGTTGTAACCACTTCAGTACTTTGCAACAGATAAAGTACTTCAGTGCTTTGAGGAATTTAGTCTTCAGTAGTTATGAAAACTGCTGAAGATAAAATAACTTCACTACTTATTTGTGACAGCTGTATACTGATTCTCATTAGTACTTGTGAGCTGAGATCATTAGTAGTTGTCACTTTATTCAAGCTGCAGCATACCAAGCCTTAGCATAAGATTTTTAAAAGTTCCACTGTCCAAAGGCTTAGTAAATATATCTGCAAGCTCATCAGCACTAGGAACAAACTTTGGATCAATCAGACATTTTCATAACAATCCCTGATAAAGTGATGTCTGATCTCAATATGTTTGGACCTAGAATGTTGGACAGGATTCTTAACAATACAAAGACCTGAAGCACTGTCCATTAGTAAAGGAGTCTCAGTCTCTATAATGTCATAATCCAGTAATTGATTCTGAAGCCAGAGTACCTGAGATGTACAACTTGCAACAGCAATGTACTCTGCTTCAGCAGTGGATATAGCAACAGAGGTTTGTTTCTTACTCTGCCAAGAAACCAAACAGTTTCCTAGAAATTGGCATCCACCAGAGGTTGATTTTCTGGTCAATTTACACCCTGCATAGTCACTATCAGAGAAAACAACTAACTTGCAAGAGTGCCCAGTGGAATACCAAAGGCCTAGAGATTGAGTTCCTTACAAATATCTAAAGATCCTTTTGACTGCAATCATATGGGAATCTTTAGGTGCAGCCTGAAATCTAGCACAGACACAAGTTGCAAACATAATGTCTAGTCTAGAAGCTGTAAGGTACATCAAGGACCCAATCATACATCTGTAAGAGTTTCATCAATTGCTTTACCTTTTTGATCAGTATCTAGTTGTGTGGTGCTGCACATGGGAGTAGAACAGGGCTTACAGTTTGTAAATCAAACTTTTTCAACAAATCCTTTGTATATTTTGACTGATGAATGAAAGTTCCATCAGCCTTTTGTTGATTTGCAACCCCAGAAAGAACTGTAATTCTCCCATGGCACTCATTTCAAACTTTGTTGCATCAACTTAGTAAAGGCATCACCCAACTGTGGATCAGAGGATGCAAAAATATATCATCAACATAAATTTGAACAAGGAGCTTGTGCATGCCTACTTTCTTAATGAACAAGGTTTTATCTATGGAGCCTCTAGTGAAATTATTTTGAAGAAGAAAGTTTGACAGTGTTTCATACCAGGCTCTGGGTGCTTGTTTTAGTCCATAAAGAGCTTTATCAAGCTTATACACCCAATCTAGATGTTTATGATCTTCAAAACCTAGTGGTTGGCACACATATAAACTTTTTTTTTATTTTACCATATAAAAATGCACTTTTTACATCCATTTGAAAAACTTTGAGATTATGAAAAGTAGCATAAGCTAAAAACAAACTAATTGCTTCCAGTCTGGCTACAGGGGCAAAGGTTTCATCATAATCAATACCTTCTTCTTGTGACAACCCCTATACTACCAGTCTGGCCTTATTCTTGATAATTTGGCCTTTGTCATCAGTTTTATTCCTAAACACCCATTTAGTGCCTATTGCACACTTACCTTGGGGAAGAGGAACCAGTTCCCACACTTGCTGCTTTTGAAACTAAAGAAGCTCAAGTTGCATAGCTTCAACCCATCCATTGTCTCTTAATGCAATATGATAATCTTTGTTTCTTGCTGATTGATGAAGAGAGCATAAAAGCAAAAGTTGGACAACTGACTTCTGGTTGAAACCCCAGCATTGATGTCACCAATGATCTGAGACATGGGATGATTCTTCAGTTCTTGATACTCAATAAGATCTGTGCAAGTGTTGTAGGTGATTCAGTAGTAACAGATGGTGATTCAGATTCTGGAAACCTAGATTGAGATGACAATTCAAATGAAGTAGAGGATCCATAGATCTTATCAGCATTTGTTGTGGATGGAACTGCTGAAGCTACAGGAACATCAAGTTTAGTTGTTGGACCAAAAGAACCAATGAGCCGGATCAGAAAAACCTTAAGTCCCACAGACGTCACAACAATTGCTGAAGTCCACAAAGTCTTAAGACAAGTGCTGAAGACAATGTCTGAAGACACAAGTGCTGAAGACAAAGTTTGAAGACACAAGTGCTGAAGACAAAGTCTGAAGACACAAGTGCTGAAGACAAAGTCTGAAGACACAAGTGCTGAAGACAAAGTCTGAAGACAAGTGCTGAAGACAAAGTCTGAAGACACAAGTGCTGAAGACAAAGTCTGAAGACAAGTGCTGAAGACAAAGTCTGAAGACACAAGTGCTGAAGACAAAGTCTGAAGACACAAGTGCTGAAGACAAAGTATCAGTCGTTGTCACAACAGCTGAAGAGGTCTCCTTCAGTAGTTGTGACGGTTTTCTTTCAGTAGTTTTATGTTTTTCCTTTCAGTAGTTTTGTAAAACGACTGAAGAGCTTGTTCTTCAGTCATTGTAGTTTCAGTAGTTTCGTATCAGTAGTTTTATGTTTTATACTTAGCACTCTGATATGTTCTCAGTAGTTGTGAACATTTCAGTAGTTTGTTAAGTTTTAGTTATTTTTGTAACAAATCTGCCAGATGTCACTATCCCGTGATATCAGCGGTGATTGCACTCTATATAAGGAGTGTCAACCTAATTGTAATAAGTGAATGATTGAGCAGAAACATTTGATATTATTGAAACATTCCTTTTCACAGAAATCTATTCTCTCTTTACAACCGTATTTGTTCTTAATGCATACGAATATCAAATTCTTGCTATAATTTGTCTAATTCTTGTTCTTATTCCGCTGCGTTACACTCTAATCCATCAAACTTGAGATCACTGATCCTGTCAAATGGTATCAGAGCGGGTTCATGATTGATCGATCTAATAATTAATCATTGAAACTGCTATCCAAGATCCAAGTTTGATTGAATTAGCATTTTGCAAGAAACGGTTATAGAGATTGAATTTTCTGTGTTTTTGGTCATTCATCCTGAGATTTATTCTTGGTTTTCATTGAGTCTGTTGTGGTCTGTGTAAAATCTTTTAAAAGATTGAATTAAATTTTATTTGGACCTAAAATGACTACTCCTTCCAATGATCCTCACAATACTGGTTCCTCAACCAAGCATCCGATGCTGGTTAGGAATGAGTACAACATATGGCAACGACGAATGCTCCATCACCTGTCTGTTAACAGCTCAGGTTGTTGGACATCAATGGTACATGGTCCACACAAGCCTATGGTGAATAACCCGGAAACCAATCAAATGGTTCCGAAGAGGAGGGAGCAATACTCAGATGAGGATAAGAAATTGTTTGAGATTGATGCAAAAGCCCATGGAATTCTGGCCATGGCACTACCCAATGAAATCTATTCTGGGCTAATGCATTATGAAACTGCCCATGACCTCTGGAATGCCTTGAAAGAACAATTTGGAGGAACAGATGAGGTCTTGGCAAATAATAGAGAAATCCTTGCCCAACAATATGAGACATTCTCTCATAGGAAGGGTGAGACACTGACTCAATAGTTTGAGCGGTTCTCTTGTTTGATCTCTGAATTAAAAATGGTCAAACATGAGTACACAAATAGTCAGATGAATAACAGATTTCTCAGATCACTGCCTGAGAGATGGGAACATATACTATTGTCCTACGCTCCAGTGTAAATTTGGACAAACTATCTCTCAACCAACTCCATGGGAAATTGCTCACATTTGAGAGAGAGATAGAACAGAAACAAAAACTGTCATCATCTGGAAAGCTCACTGATGATTTTGCACCAGGAAACACTGCCTTGGTAAGTCATGAGTCAGAGTATGCAGGATCAGAATGCGACTATGATGATCATATTGATTTCACCTCAAACAATTCTAATCATGCCTTTATGAGTGTTGATTGTCATTCTGGTAATAATAGTGACAATCTATGCTTTATCATGGATGATTTGAAGGGCATTGTTGATGATGATTTAGAAGAGATGGATATTTTGAGCCAAATGGCCTTGATCAATATCAGATCTTAGAAATTCTACAAGAGAACTGGCAGGAAATTTCATGGACTCTCTGACAAAACCAAAGTCGGTTTTGACAAGAGCAAGTTGAAGTGTCACAAATGCCACAGGCTTGGACACTTTGCAAGAGAGTGTACATCAACTGGATCTAACACTTCTGCACCCTTTTTGACTTTTCCAAATAACAATTCACAATTCAAAGGGCAACATTCTGCCGGTTCTAGTCATTCATCACACCCTCAATCTCCTGCATATTTTGTTCCTTAGGGTCAAATGCCATATCCTTATCCCTGCTATTATATGCCACAGTCAAATCAAGCTCAAGCTCCTATAGTACCACAATCTCATGCACTACCAGAACCTCAACCATCTCCATCTCAATCACAACTCATCATAGCTTCTTCACACCTGGAGTCGTTGACTGGAGTAGCTTACCTGATAACTTGTCTGGTCACACTGAGCAATACTATGCTGGTGCTAGTCAACATGGTGGTGAACACTCTTTTGGAAATCTTGCTCTCATGGCCCTGGAGTCTACTGAGGGTTCCTGTTCAAATGCATCATCTTCACAGGTAACTTAGGTATCTTCAGAGGCTAAAGCCAAGTTATGTTCTGAATCATGCATAGCTGCCTTTGTCTCTATTAGAGAGGCAAATGTAGCATTAATAAATCAAAAACTTGAGCTTGAGAGAACCATTTTCAAAAGAAAAGCTGAGTATGAGTCTGCTCTTAACAGTAAAAGTGATGAGATTTATAAGCTTAAATGCCAATTAAATGATGAAAATGCCAAGCTAGAGGTTATTCTGGAAGACCACAGGAGTCTCAAAGAAAAACTTGCAGTGACCCAAGTTGAGTGTGAACGCTGGGTCTCATCATGCAAGGGATTTGAAATGCTTCTTAGCAAGCAAACTGCTTCAAATGTGAAGTTTGGCATTGGTTACAACCATACTGCTCCACCAACAGACTTTACTCCTAACTCCATAGTTAAGTCTGAAAGTGAAAGCAATCTCCAAACCATATTATCGTGTGAGTCATTCTCCAATGATAATCTAAGATCAAAGAATGAAACTAGTGTTAAGATCTCAACAAATAAATGACTGATGGTCTAACTACTGAGACTCATATGAAGCTGAGTACTTCAGATGTTGTTCCTCAATGTACGCCAAGTACTGAAAGAGACCCAACATCTGAAAAGCATTTCAAATCAGTTGAAATACAAGGACTAACAACTGCTGAGGAATCCATCAAACAGTCTATTGGGACGGATGGAAAACAGTTGAATTACCAGTCTTCAGCTGTTACAAATCCTTTAGTACCTAGTACTGATAGGAGGAAAGTACCGAAGATCACACCTTCAGTAGTTTCCACTTTAGCAGTAAAAATGTCCAAGATGAAGAATAAACCATGTGAAATTTGTGGTAAATTCAATCATCTATCTGATGAATGTTGGTACAAAAAGGGTTTAAAGCTCCAAAGGGATGAGCTCATTAAACTAGAAATAGATAAAATGAAAACTGAGTTTGAGACCAAGTTTGTACCACAATCATCTCAACCTGATAAACCCAAGGCCTTACCCAAATCCACTAAGAAGGATACGGTTTATCAGAAGACGGCTGATATTGTTCCTCATGATAAAACTAAGTCTGTGAAGTCTAAGAAGGAGGAAATGGTGGGTCACAGGAACTCATCAAAAACAAGCTCTGGAGTATCAAATGAACTAAAAGCTCGAGCTTCAAATTAGACACAGCTTGTTATGATGGTTCAGCATCTGTTGGGGAGAGTTAACCAACTTGAAGCCCATGTGATCAAACCACTTGAGAGGAATTCCAGGCCCAAATCCATTTCAGCACCATCTCCATCTTCATCAGCTGTTAATCATGAGAAACCAGCTATGGTTAAATCTGTTGAAAGTCAGTCCCAAAACCAAAAAGGTTTGGGTCTCCAAGCTAACAAGTTTCTTATGATTGTGCAGGGTTCTTCAGCATGCCAAAGAAGCATCTGGTATGTGGATAGTGGAGGATCCATGCACATGACTGGGAGCTGCTCTCTTCTTCATGATTACTCTCAGGGAAAGAAGGGATTTGTCTTATTTGGAAATGATGCTAAAGGTTACATCATTGGAAAGGGATTTGTGTCTAATGGAGATATTAGATTTGATGATATCAACCATGTGGAGAATCTCAAATACAATCTGTGTGAGTGTCAGTCAGATGTGTGACAAAGGACATGTCGCTCTTTTCACAAGCCAGAACTGTAGGATTCTGTCTTCCAAGGTTCTGAGCCTGATTGACAAAGTACTGGATGATAATACTCTCCTGAAGGCTAACAGGATAGGAAGAGTATATGCCTTGGATCTGTCAAAGAAAATTGACTTAAGAGGCCATCCATGCTTGTTCTCCAAGGCCTCTCTCCAAGAATCTAAACTGTGGCATAGAAGGCTGGGTCATGTTAATCTCAAAAACATGAATCAGCTGATCCACAAGAGTTTAGTGAGAGGTCTTCCAATAAAGGAGTTCAATTGTGATGAAATCTGCACTGCATGCTTAAAAGGGAAACAACATAAAGTTTCATTCCCAACCATAGAAGAGTCCAAGTCTAATGCCTGCTTACAACTACTGCACATGGATCTTTTTGGTCCTGTGAAGGTAATGAGTATGGCAAAGAAGAAATACTATCTGGTAATTATGGATGATTACTCTAGATATGTGGGACCTTCTTCTTGCATTCAAAGGATGAGGTGCTCAGTCCATTATGAACTTTGTGTTACACGTTAAGAAGCAGTATTCCCTACCAGTTAAGTGTGTGAGGAGTGACAATGGTACTGAATTCAGAAACCACACTCTTGATGAGTTTCACTTGTCAAAGGGAATCAAGAGGCAGTATAGCATCCCAAGGACTCCAGAGCAAAATGGAGTAGTGGAGAGAAAGAACAGGACCCTCATTGAAGCTGCAAGGTCCATGTTGGCTGATTCTGGTCTGCCACTGACCTTTTGGGCTGAAGCTGTCAATACAGCCAGCTATGTATAGAATAGAGCCTTAGTAAATCAGAGGTTGATGAAAACTCCTTATGAAGTTTTACATCATTTAGCCCCTTTGATTTCATTCTTTAGAGCATTTAGGTGTCCCTGTTACATTCTCAACACAAAGGATCAACTCCAAAAGTTTGATTCTAAGGTGGATGCAGGGTATTTTGTTGGGTATTCATCCACTTGCAAGGCTTATAGAGTATTCAACTGTCGGACAAAGATAGTTGAAGAAACCTTGCATGTGAAGTTCAATGAATCCCCTAAGGATACAATTCCACAAAACCCTGTAGAATTGTTTGATCTGGACATTCTGCAATATGTTCCTTATCAACCACCTGCTGTTGCAGATCATATGAATCCATCATCTTCTGTAGCTAGTCATCCATCTGGTGTTACTGATGACGATGATGATAGTAATCACCTTTTCAAGTTTAGTGATCAACTGCCTGATTCAGCTAGACCTGATGTTCATGTAGCTTCAGTAGCACAATCCACAACAAATGCTGATGAGATTTCTACAACTTCAACTTCCTTCTATTACCATCTACTGATTGGTTTCAAGGAAATGCTTCACCATCACCATCTGTTGCTGCTGAGCCTGCTACAAACACTTGCACAGATCTTATTGTGTACCAAGATCTGAAGAATCACCCTATGTCTCAAATCATGGTGATATCAATGCTGGCGTTTCAACAAGAAGTCAATTGTCAAATTTCTGCCTCTATGCTCTCTTCATTAGTCAGCAAGAGCCAAAGAACTATCACATTGCTTTAAGGGACAATGGATGGGTTGAAGCCATGCAGCTTGAGCTTCTTCAGTTCAAGAAACAGCAAGTGTGGGAACTGGTTCCTCTACCTCCAGGTAAGTGTGCAATAGGCACTAAATGGGTGTTTAGGAACAAAACTGATGAAAATGGGCTTATTGTTAAGAACAAGGCCAGAGTGGTTGTACAGGGGTTTTCACAAGAGGAAGGTATTGATTATAATGAAACCTTTGCCCCTGTAACTAGACTGGAAGCAATTCAATTGTTTTAGCTTATGCTGCTTATCACAACCTTCAAGTTTTTCAAATGGATGTCAAAAGTGCATTTTTGTATGGGAAAATTAAAGAAGAGGTCTATGTATGTCAACCACCAGGTTGAGGACAATAAACATCCTAATGGGTGTATAAGCTTGATAAGGCTCTCTATGGGTTGAAACAAGCTCCTAGAGCCTGGTATGAGACATTATCAAACTTTCTTCTGGAAAATAATTTCACTAGAGGCTCCATAGATAAGACTTTATTCATTAAGAAAGCTGGGCAGCATAATCTACTTGTTCAAATTTATGTAGATGATATTATTTTTGCATCCTCTGATCCACAGTTGTGTGATGCCTTTACAAAGTTGATGAAACAGAAGTTTGAAATGAGTGCCATGGGAGAATTACAGTTCTTTCTGGGTTTGCAAATCAAACAAAAGGCTGATGGAATTTTCATTCATCAGTCCAAATACACAAAAGATCTTTTGGAAAAGTTTGATTTACAAAAGTGTAAGCCCTATTCTACTCCCATGTGCAACACCACACAACTGGATACAGATCAGAAAGGTAAAGTGGTTGATGAAACACTTTACAGATGTATGATTGGGTCCTTGATGTACTTAACAGCTTCTAGACCAGATATTATGTTTGCTACATGTGTTTGTGCTAGATTTCAGGTGCACCTAAGGAGTCTCATTTGATTGCAGTCAAGAGGATCTTTAGATATTTGCAAGGCACTCCATCTCTAGGTTTATGGTATTCTACTAGACATTTTGGTAAATTGGTTGCTTTTTCTGACAGTGACTATGCAAGGTGTAAGTTGACAAGAAAGTCCACTTTGGAGGATGCCAATTCTTAGGCAACTGCTTGATTTCTTGGCAGAGTAAGAAGCAGACCTCAGTTGCTACATCAACTGAAGCAGAGTACATTGCTGCTGCAAGCTGTACATCTCAGGTACTCTGGATTCAAAAACAATTATTGGATTATGGCATAACAGAGACTAAGACCCCATTGTTAATGGACAGCTCTTCAGCTCTTTGTATTGTCAATAATCCTGTCCAGCACTCTAGGACTAAACATATTGAAATCAGACACCATTTTATTAGAGATTGTTTTGAAAAAGGTCTGATTGATCCAAAATTTGTTCCTAGTGCTGATGAGCTTGCAGACATTTTCACTAAGCCCTTGGATAGCACAACTTTCCAAAACCTAGTGTTAAGGCTTGGTATGCTGCAGCTAGAATAAGTGACAACTACTGGTGATCTCAGCTCACAAGTATTGATGATCATTAGTTTATTATTGTCATATATATAAGTACTGACGTTATTTCTCTCCGTAAGTTCTTTGAACTACTAGAGCTTAACTTCTCAGTACTCAGGTACTTTATTTGTTAAAACAATTGATGTAGTTACAACAGCTGATGTAGCTACAACTACTGTTGTCAGAAATACAAATACATACTGATGTCCTATGAAACATCTGAAAACAGATGAAAACGTCTGATGAGTACGTGTTGAGGATAGTATGAAACAGCTGAAAAGCAATGAATTGACGACAACTACTGATGAGCCTTTTGTCTTCAGTAGTTTCCCAACTGCTGTTTCTTTCTAAACAACTGAAGCAAAACCATGTCTTCAGTAGTTTCACAACTACTGATGACTAAACCAAGTCTTCAGTTGTTTACAACAACTGATGGTAAAACCAAAATCTTCAGTAGTTTCCCAACTACTGATGACTAATACCAAGTCCTCAGTTGTTTCATCACCTGAAGTCAAAACTGTCTTCAGTAGTTTTATAACTACTGATGACTAAATCTTCAGTAGTTTTATAACTACTGATGACTAAATCAGAGACTTCAGCTGTTTCAACGTCTGACGGTTAAAACCAAGTCTTCAGTTGTTTTATAACAACTGCTGATCACCAATACGGTCAGTCATTCCAAACCTCTGAAAGTTAATACCACGTCATCAGTAGTTTCAACAACTGATGACTAACACCAAAACCTTCAGTCGTTTTCTAACCCTACCCTTAAATACCTTATCCCACCTTCAGAGTTTTTACTTTCTTCTCTTCTCAAACCTAACGTTCAAAAACTCTGTAACCTCTCTTCCTCGATGGCGACCATGCAACTAAAACCTCGACACAACTGTGTCGCACATCTCACAAAATCGCCATACTGGACCAAGTTTCACAACGCCATTGATTTAATGGTTCAGTCACCTTACAAAATGGCTTTTCTGTTAAATCCCACCATATATGCCGAATCTCTTAACCAATTCTGGACAAACGTCACTCTTGTCTCTGAGGAGAATGACACAGAGTCTCTTCAATCATTTGTCCATCGTCAAAAAGTGGTCATTACTCCAGACATTCTTCGCCAAACCTTAATCTGGATGATGCCACTCTCCCAACTGGTTATCCAAAGGGCACAATCGATCAATCATTTGCCCAGCATGGATACCAGGGTAACCTGAGTTCCTTTACCATATTGAAGAAACATTTCCAGGATGCCGATAGTCTCATCTTTCACGTCGTAAATGTCTGCCTTGCCCCCAAGACTTCATCATGGGATCAAATGTCCATAAGGTGGAAACAGGTAATGTACTCCATCCTTGAGCAACAACCTTTAATTTTTTCTGAAATACTATTTTTAGAGCTCAAGGATATGGCCCAAAAACAACTTGCTAACCGTTGGATACTATATCCTTGGTTCATAATGGCCATAATTGAAAACCAGCTTCAAGCTGAGGGACTTGTTGGCCTGGGAGTCCCTGCTACGGCTGTATTGCCTGAAGTATACTCCCGACACAACTCTAACCAATCACTAAAAATGGCTGCCAAGCTGCGCAAACCCACGCAGCTGGAACCCACAGCCACCACCTCCAAATCCAAAGTCCCCACCAAACCCACTAAAAAGAAGACAAAAAAGGCTACTCAGGGAAATGAGTCCCCTGAGGATGCCCCTGCAACACAAATGCAGGCTATATCCACTGGTTATAACCCCCTAGTGGATACAAGGACTTCACCAGCCACAGCCGCTCAGGATTCCTCTCAAAAGGAGTCTGCAGCAACCAAAGAAGGGGTACCCACTAATCTGGGATCTTCCTCATTTGAGGAGATTGCCATTGAAGAGCACCATTCTCCCCAGGTGCAAACTGCTTTTACCCCATCTCCCACTGCAACCGCCCCACAAAGTCCTACTCTCATTATTGCGAACGTGCTGACTCATCTGCATGCCTGTCCTCCTCCCCAACAAACACCAACAAAGGGGAAAACCACAGCAATTAAGGAAGAGGATCAACATGCTTCTGACAGCCCACAGCATAAGGGTTTAACTGTTCTATCTCCTAGTGTGGATATGGAGACTAGAACATCTGGTGAGGCTGCCACCTCTTCTAAATCAGCACATGATCAGACTGAGGCTGGTAACATTGCTAAGACCTCACCAGAGGCAACAGCTGATGAAGGACATCGTCCTGAGGCTGGAAGTCCCCAGTTCCAAGAAAAAGGGGCACATGCTAAAACTGGTCTACACCCAGTGCATGTACATCCTGCTACAAGCAGGAGGTCAGGTGATTCAGCATCTGCTGATGATGACCTGGGCTTCTTTTATGATGTTCTGGCCCAGAACACAATTTTTGAGGAAGAAGTCAGTAGACTACAAAGACTACTTACCAATTCTCTCAAACAGCAAGTCCATCTGCCACCAACATAAACCCACAGATGGCACCTTCACCTGAAGGTCTCCCACACACTCAGCCACTCAAAACGTTCGAGCCACCAGCTTCTGTTTCTAGCACTGCTTCTCAGGGACAGAACCCCTCTGAGCAAACAGCTGCTATCTTTTAGCAATCCCTACCTCTCATCACCCCAATGACAGACATTGTGATCAAAACCATGGATGAGAGGCTTCCCTCAATCATACAACCCCTGGTGGAGGAGATTGTGAGCACAAGGCTTTCTGCTACTCAAACCATTGCAACCAATGCAACCAAAAAGGGGGAGAGTCAGTCAGTGAAAGCAAAGAGGAAGAGCATAGAGGGGAAGAAAGAAAAGGAGACTGGGAAGGAAGAGGAGTCTATGAAGGGAGCTGACATTGATCAAGTGGGTGAAAGTCATAAAGACTTTCATGTCACATATAAGAAGAGGAAGGTTGAAGGAAAAGAAAAAGAACTCGAACTCGATGAGATGATCAAAATGGCGGATGCTACACACAGTAAATCAATGGACTCCATATTGATCAACTGTATAGATAGGGGTTCGATACTGCATAGCTTGACTCAGAGATTAGGAGACTTGAAGTTGAAGAAATTAATTAAAGATGTGCAAGTTATGATGCATTAGAAAGAGAAAGACTAGAGATCATGATCAGATTCATTGCAAAGTACCTTGGGAGATCATTGATCGAGATTAAGTCATGGACCAGGGACAGTATCTTGGCAATAACCACCAAGATCTGTTCGTCTGAAGCATACACTAAGGGACTTGTGATTGAAGCACTAAATGAGGCAGGTGCTGGGAACAGAAAGGAACTAGCAAAACACTCAAAAGCCTCACTCACTACAAGAATGCTAGAACAACCTGCAAAACCTCCCACTTCAAAATCACCACTACCACAACCCACTAAACCAATTCCTTTACCCTCAAAACCAACAGCCGATGATGCACCCAAGAAGAAGAAGAGAAGGGTGTTGAGGCTAGAAGAAGAAGAAGAAGAGGATGATGAGGAAGAAGATAGGCTGCCTCTTTCTGGGGTCCTAACTTTGCCTAAAGCCAAACCTATGCCCATCACTCCCACCTCACAGATGGAAGCTGTGAGAGTAAAGATAGAAGAAGAACAGTAGCAAAAGCTTCATGATGATGAGATGCTGAAAAGCATAGACAAAACTTATGCTGCTTCTTCATCATAAATCAGTATGAAGAAAGAAGCTCTGAGATTGTACACCCTTGCTAACACATTTCAATATCAAAAGGAAAAGGTGAGAATATGGCCTGATCCTAGGGTGGCTCGTAGAATTGTGAAGAAAGACATTCCTTCGAGATACAAGGGCCAAGTAAAAAGGATCGTAGATGAAGAGATCACAGTGGTCCTTGTAGTATCACCCTGGGAAATTGTAGAAGATTTCAAGAAGGCCTATGAAACTAAACAGCCACCCCAAAAGATGTTAGAGAACAGAGTAATTAAAAAGGGGTTAGTCTACAAGAGGCTTGAGAACTTCAAACAAAATGAGCTCAATCTGTTACTTGAAGGGACTCACCCAGATGAGTTTGCATACAGACAGATCACAACAGTTGAGCTCAAAAATGGCAAACAGGCTAAGTAAATTTCAGAGCTGTATGGGCGTGAAGGATTGTTTGATGGTGGAGCTAAAAATCTTACCATGGAAGAACAAATTATGTTTCTCAGAGCATACACCAGAGAATCCTACAGGCTTATACATGGGAAGTAGATTTCATGGATAGGACCACAGCCCTGTGTCCAGTTCCCCAAAGTCAGGGCTCCTATCCATACTATGCCAACCAAATTTCAGAAATCTATTCCCAGGCCAGTGCTTAATTGGGTCATCTTCTTAGCTGATCAAGAAGGAAAAAGACCAATCTTATTGCCAAAAATAAGTGGGACCTCAATAAAGTTAAGGTTTTGGCTGCATTGGTTCAGGGGGAGTTTGTTGGACCAAAAGAACCAATGAGCCGGATAAGAAAAACCTTAAGTTCCACAGACGTCACAACAACTGCTGAAGTCCACAAAGTCTGAAGACAAGTGCTGAAGACAAAGTCTGAAGACACAAGTGCTGAAGACAAAGTCTGAAGACACAAGTGCTGAAGACAAAGTCTGAAGACACAAGTGCTGAAGACAAAGTCTGAAGACACAAGTGCTGAAGACAAAGTCTGAAGACAAGTGCTGAAGACAAAGTCTGAAGACACAAGTGCTGAAGACAAAGTCTGAAGACAAGTGCTGAAGACAAAGTCTGAAGACAAAGTCTGAAGACACAAGTGCTGAAGACAAAGTCTGAAGACAAAGTATCAGTCGTTGTCACAACAGCTGAAGAGGTCTTCTTCAGTAGTTGTGACGGTTTTCTTTCAGTAATTTTATGTTTTTCCTTTCAGTAGTTTTGTAAAACGACTGAAGAGCTTGTTCTTCAGTCGTTGTAGTTTTAGTAGTTTCGTATCAGTAGTTTTATGTTTTATACTTAGCACTCAGATATGTTCTCAGTAGTTGTGAACATTTCAGTAGTTTGTTAGTTTTAGTTTAGTTTTTTGTAACAAATCTGCCAGATGTCACTATCCCGTGATATCAGCAGTGATTGCACTCTATATAAGGAGTGTCAACCTAATTGTAATAAGTGAATGATTGAGCAGAAACATTTGATATTATTGAAACATTCTTTTCACAAAAATCTATTCTCTCTTTACAACCGTATTTGTTCTTAATGCATACGAATATCAAATTCTTGCTATAATTTGTCTAATTCTTGTTCTTATTCCGCTGTGTTACACTCTAATCCATCAAACTTGAGATCACTGATCTGTTATTAGTAGACTCAGGCAGTTGATCACTAAAACTTGCATTGATACCAACAGATGGATAACATGTTGTAGATGATGATGAATTCAAGAATCTGCAACATTTGGAGAGATAAGGAACATATTGCAGTATGTCTAGATCAAATAATCAGGATTTTGTGGGATTTTCTCCTTTGGAGATTCATTAAACTTTACATGCAAGGTTTCTTCTACAATATTTGATCTGCAATTAAAAACTCTGGCCTTGCAAGTAGAGGAATACCCAGTAAAATACCCTGCATCCACCTTTGATTCAAACTTCTGAAGTGGATCTTTTGTGTTGAGAATATAACAGGGACACCCAATGCTCTAAAGAAAGAAATCAAAGGAGCCAAATGATGTAACACTTCATAAGGAGTCTTCATCAACCTTTGATTCACCAATACTCTATTTTGCACATAACAAGCTGTGTTAACAGCTTCAGCCCAAAAGGTTAGTGGCAAACCAGAATTAGCCAACATGACCTTGCAGCTTCAAAAGGGTCCTGTTCTTTCTCTCCACCACTCCATTTTGTTCAGGAGTTCTAGGAATGCTAAACTGCCTCTTGATTCCCTTAGAGAAATAAAATTCATCAAGTATATGATTTCTAAACTCTGTGCCATTATCACTCCTCACACACTGACAGAAAGAGAATACTGCTTTTCCACATGCAACACAAAGTAGATGATAATTTGACCAGCCTAAACTTTTGAATGTAAGAAGAAGGTTCATACAAATCTGGAATAATCATCCACAATTACCAGACAGTATTTTTTTCTTTGCCATACTCATCACTCTTACTGGACCAAAAAGATCCATATGCAGTGATTGCAAGCAGCCAGTGGACTTTGGTTCTTCTATTGGAGGGAATGATACTTTATGTTGCTTTCCTTTTAAACAAGCAGAGCAGTTGTCATCACATTTAAACTCCTTTAATGGAATACCTCTCACTAACCCATGAAGGATCGGTTGGTTCATGTTTCTAAGATTCACATGACCAAGCCTTCTGTGCCAAAGCTCAGATTCCTGAGGAGAGGCCTTGGAGAACAGACAGGATGGCCTTTTAGATCAATTTCTTTTATAAGTATAAGGCATATACTCTTCCAATCCTGTTGGCTTCCAGGAGAGTATGTTCATCCAATATCTTGTCAATCATATTCAAAACATTGAAAGACAGAATTCGATAGTTTTGACTGGTGAAAAGTGCAACATGCCCTTCATCACACATTTGACTGACACTCAACAAGTTTATTTGAGATTCTATACATGGTTGACATCATCAAACCTTATTTCTCCATTTGAAACAAAGCCTTTTCTAATGATGTAAACCTTAGCATCATACTAAAGATACAAATCCTTCTTCCCTTGAGAGTAGTCATGAAGAAGAGATCTGCTCCCAGACATATGCATAGATCCTCACTGTCCACATACCAGATGCTTCTATGGCATGTTGAAGAACCCTGCATATATCATAACTAGTTAGCTTTTGAGACCGAAACCTTTTTGGTTTTGGGTCTGTTCTCATCAACAGCTTTTGTACTAACTGATTTGTCATGATTAACAACCTTTGAAGATGGAGATGGTGCTGAAAAGGACTCCTTTGATTTTGGCTTAGGTTTCCTTTTCAGTGGTTTAATCACAGGTACAGCTATTTGGTTAACTCTCCCCAATAGATGTTGAACCATCATAACAAGTTGTGTCTGATTGGTTGTTATAGCTTTCGGTTCAGCAGACACATCAGAACTTGTTTGTGAATGATTCCTGTGAGACACCATGTCCTCCTTTTTGAAAGACACAGACTTAGTCTGTTGTTTTGATACTCTTGGAGGAGTATTTTCAGCTATTTTATGATAAACCTTCTTCGTCTGTTTAGATTTTTGTGAAGACTTTGGTGTATCAGGTTGAGATGTTTGTGGCACAAATCTGATTTCAAATTCATCTTTCATTTTATTAATTTTCTTTTTGATGATTTTATCCTTGTTAAATTTGGAACCCTTTCTGTACCAACATTCATCAGTGAGATGATTAAATAAACCACATATTTCACATGGCTTATTCTTCATCTTTTGTTGATCAGTTGCTGAAGAAGATGAAACTACTGAAGGTGTGTTCTTCAGTACTTTCTTCCTTTCAGTACTTATGTGAAGTACTAAAGGATTTGTAACAACTGAAGACTTGTTCTTCAAAGATTTTCTATCAGTACTTTTGGATTTCCTGATAGATTCTTCAGTAGATGTCAAACCATGTCTGGTTTCATTTGGCTTGAAATGTTCTTCAGGTGTTGTTCTTTGCTCTTCAGTACTTTGAGTACCTTTTGAGACAACACCTAAAGGACTCAGCTTTTCTTTGATCATGTGTTCATTAGCAGTAGGACCATCAGCAGACTGATTAGTTGAGGTACTATTACTAACTTCATCCTCTGATTGTACATTTCACTTGAGGATGAGACAAATGATGATGTGGTTTGGGAATTGATTTCACCTTCAGATTTTACTTCTGTTTTGGGAGTAAAATATGTAGAAGGTTCAGTGTGATTGTATCCAATCCCAAACTCCACATTTGAAGCAGTTTGCTTACTGAGAAGCATTTCAAACCCCTTGCAAGATGTTACCCAGCATTCACACTCCACTTGAGTAGCTGCAAGTGTGTTAGGACCTGGTATTCGACTGAAATACCTAGAGATCACGTGTATACCAGATCAAATAGTGCGGAATCCTATTTGATTGGCGATCCAATCAGTGAGAACACACGAAGAATCAATCAGGGATTGAAACTAACGTTAGAAATCGATAAGGAATCGATCTAATGTGTTCTATGAACTTGGAGAACGATTTGGAAGGTTTCTGGACGGCTAGGGTTCGTATAGAATTGAACTTGATCGAATCTCTCTGTTTTTCACGAATTGAGTTGTATTTATAGGTTGGCACTCTTCAATCGTGCGACTGAACCATTAGTTTGGTTCAGTCGTGCGATTGAACCATGCGGTTGGTTCATTCGTGCGACTGAGTGTTCAGTCGTGCGATTGAGCCAATCTTATGTTACAGTCGTACGACTGATCCAGTCTCCTGGTTCAGTCGTGCGACTGAGTCAATCGTATGAGGTCTTCATGCTTATGGTTCATTCGCATGAGCCATTCGCATGGGAACTTCATTAAGTTAAGTTTGAATGTTTTAGTTAATTAATATAATATTATATGTAATCATTCAAGTAATCATAAACTCAATCAATTCATTACGACTCATTAATGAACTATTAACATTAAACCAATAGACTATCAATATCAGTTCATTAATCATACCAAACAAGATCTATACATCACATATCACGATCTAGGGACATACATGTATCAACAAACTCCCCCTTGGACCTAGATCTCTCTAATGTCTTGTTTTCTTCATTACCTGCTCATATTTCTTGTACTTGTCCTCTTGTGTGACTCCGCGTGAATATCAAACGCAAAACAAAGTCGTATAACATTTTGGAACTGGAGGGCTTGTACAATGTTTGTGTGTCATAGAACAGTGGCCACTTGTATAATGTATAGACATCAGTAGCAGACAAGTTGGTTAGCCACATTGGGTCGAATACCCTGACAGTATCCATTTGATCCCCTTTGTTCAGAACTATGACAGCTTCAGCAGTTCTCCAATCATAGTACCACCATTTGAAGTGTGGTGTGAAGTCCTGTGGCATTTCCCTTAGAGGGATTCTCGACATAGTGCGAGGAGGACTCCACTTCAACACAATCATAGGTTTTCCAGTAATGGCATCCATCTCAGACCTTCTAATATACCTTGTAGGTTGTTGAGGTCTGAAGTTAATCCATCTGGTGTGGTACTCTTTCTTGAGGGCAGCCTCAAACCAGCCTGACATTTTTCTCGGGTCAGCATACAACAGCTTCAATTTGGCCAGTTGGTTGAGCTCAAATCCAGGTAGAGTCTTTAGATCATGTGGAAATCTAAAGTACTCTATGCCCTTTTCCCTCTTAACGGCATAAACGTTAAGATCATCAAAATATGCCCATGCTATAATCCTGCCTGACACCATAAGATGTTTCTTGACGCTGTAGAACTTGGGTAGGCATCCCTCTTTGGTGCATCACGTTGGGCTCTGACTTCTTTAAAACATTCAGCCCACTCAGCCTTTCGAATGTATACATCATCTTTGAGGCTTGGGCTGTTCCTTCGGTCTTTCCTGCTTCCTGCTCCATCTTGTCTAGTACCTCAAACATATCACTGACTAGGGACTCACCCAGATTGGGGACCACATTACCCGCGTTGTCAGCGTATTGAGGGCACTCTTCAGCAGCAATATCTTCAACCTCAACTTCATCAACGTCGTGTAGTTCGTCGTCACTGGTTGAGTCAACCGTTGGAGCGTCCTTGACAATATCATCAGGATTGAGTCTGAACATTTTTGCCAGTTGCTCGTTAGATAGGTCGTGAATTATTTCACCTTCTTCAGGTGTATAGTCACTGACCTTCTGACAATCCCTTGCAGATCAAGAATCATTGTGAGTTGAGACTTTACCTGTTGAAGGGGAGCAATATCAAACTCATCTCTGTGGTACTTTGGATCTGTTTGATTTACACATTTCACATTCAAATCATTAGTAATATATCAAACAAAATGCATTAAGTTAATATAAACATTCAGTACATCGTTTTTTTAATACAGAATACAAAAGTAATTAAATACATAAACATCCACTATTTACTTTTATCCTGTATGCTAGTCTCTTCGTGTGAAGGTGCAGGAGTAGAAGTTGACTGATCCTGTCGGTTCTTTGTTGTCTGCTCTTGACCGGGAGCTGAGACAGATTCAGCTGCTTCTCCTTCTTCAGTCTCTTCATCTGCACACCACTCTTCTGTTTTCTCTTCATCAGAATCACTGTCATCATCATCATCATCATCCTCACTCTCTCTTTCTCCATCCTTTATCTTAGAGGTCCTCCTTTGATCCTTTCAATTAAGCAAAATGGACCTCTTTGCCTTTTCCAACTCCTCTATCTGCTTACCTGCTGTGACGCTTTGTGCTCGGAGTTGGTCCAACTAAGTGTCCTGAGCAGCCAATTTCTGGGCCTGCTCCTAATAGCTCGATCCGCTCTGCAATTTTCTGCGATTGTGCAGCAGTCAGGTCGGTGAGCTGGCGGATCTGAGAGGTCTTTTCTCATCAGCCGCCAGCAGTCGTAACACCATTCTATTTAAGGCTGCCAGTTGTTCCTCTACCCCGATTGGAGGTAGAGGAGATCTAGAGGTGTGTGAGGGTAGGCTGAGGGCTCGGTTGGTGGCTACTGGTGGTGGTGGAGGTGGTGAATATCAGGTAAGGTCTGGTTGATGTGGTGGTGAGTGTGGGGTGAATGATGTAGTGGTGGCAGGGGTCGGGCTTGTGGTGATCGGTATGGTGGTGGTTGTGGTTGCTGTGGGGAGCGGTATGGTGGTGGAAGGTGTGTCTGCAGTGGTGGTAGTGGTGGAAGGTATGGGGGATGTGGTGGTGATGAAGGTTACCTTACGCTTTTTCTTTTTCTGGCCATGGGGTTGAGCCATCCGTTTTCTCCTCGTTCCCCTCGAGGTGGATGATCCCCCTTCAACACCGCCTGAGGACTCCGGAGCATATGATGGATCAGTCTCTGTATCTCCGGATCCTCTCGGTTGTTCACCGACAACCCTCAACCCGTTTTCTATGGGAACCACTTTCCTTCCCACAGTTCGGGTCAATGGCTCCTCATCAGATTCATCTTCATCTTCCTCGGTAAGCACAAAATCTTGATGGAATCCTGCTGACTCAGTTACCTCAGCAGGTGAGCCAGACACCGAGGGAATAGAGTCAGACACGGTGCCTCGGGATGGAACAGCCTCATCCTCAATGTCATCCTCCTCAGAGTCATCAGTAGGGAGGAAAATCGGCTCCACGTTTGAGTCACTGTCCTCGTGACGCCATTGGCGTCTCCCCGGTGCCACATAGCTTCATCTGCTAGGTGGCCAATCATTCTCTTCACTTGGGGCTTAATCTGCTTTCCCTGTAAACTCTCATTCTGCCCAGAGTAGTATCATCCATTATTTCCAGGGCCACTGCGTCATGACTCTCTTTGGGCAACTGAGGCAGCTTCTCGTTGAAGATGAGCTGTAAGAATCTGGGGTACATACAGAACCCCTCTTTTCCCTTTACCTCCAAATTCTCCACCAAATAGGAGAATATCATGCTGGAAAAACTAAAGGGGTGGTTCAGAACTAGTGCCACGTAGGCATTTTGAATCTGGTCTGAGAGGTCGTCAAACCCACCCCTCCTCGAAGCTACACACTTTAGAATCACGTGTGCTAAGTACTTGTACTGAGGGCTCAGGTTGCTCTTGTTGAGCACACCTGAGTTGATATCCCCAGCGTACTTTAGCCTAGGAAGCATCCTCGTACAGTCAATGGATGTAGTTTTGTAGGATGATCAGCATCCTCCCCGAACTCTAGGACCCTCTGAATATCAGCGGCAGAGATCTCAAAATCATGGCCCAGTATGGAGCTCCTGATACAGTAAGGCTCACGAGAGCGGTCCACCGAGGCATTTTCCCAGAATGCCTGATGGAGTGATCTGTAAGGCGTGCAAGGAGTGGAGATCGCCTTATAGATCCGGGACCGTCTCAGAAATGCAATTATGTCGATAAACTCAACCCCGTTCCTGGTGGTGTGATCCAAGTGGGCACAGATGTTGTGCTTGGGATTTATGGTCCACTTTTCTGCCATTTATCTGTAACACACAAGACATAGAACTATTAGACATAAGACATGAAAACTTCTGTTCTAAGTGTAAAGTTGAAAGTCATTTTGATTCATTCGTGCAAATGAATCATGCGACTGAAGTCAGTCGCCTGTTTGAGACATGCGACTGAGTTCAATCGGGTGTTTGAGACATGCGATTGAGTTCAATCGGCTGATTGAGGCATGCGATTGAGTTCAATCTGCCGACTGAGACATGCGATTGAGTTCAATCTGCTGACTGGACTCATTCGGGTGGTTCAGTCGGCCGAATGATCCAATCGCAAGGTTCAATCGTGCGATTGGAGTTCATTCGAACGACCAGTCGCTTGCCCCCTTGTTCGATCCCTGTGGGTCGAATCTTGACCCTTCTAAGTCTTTTAACAGTGTGTAATGGTCCATTAGTCTCGTATACTTGTCACTAATAACCTATTAAACTCAATTTTAACATTTTGCTTCATTTACATAGGTGATTAGGTCGATTCGCAGTTTGGTTCTTGATTTAATCCAATGTCGTTATTGTAGTTCGGTGTTGTACTGATTTTGGTAGGATTCAAGGAGTAGTGTACCTGTAAAACGTCACTGGAATGTAAGAATCTTAACCGCAATGTATATCAGAATCGGAGGCAATTTCGACAGGGTAACGGTAATGAACGCGATTCGGGGGTTTTGGGAGTGATGAGTGATATGCGATCGATTAAGACCCTTAAATACTAAACCTAGGTTCATTCGGCCGACTGGCTTCAGTCGCTCAGTTCAATCGGGCGACTAAGGTTCAGTCGTACGATTGGCCTGGTCAATCGCATTCAGTCGGCCGACTGAGTCTCAGTCGGTCGACTGACTCATTCGGTCTCCTCATTCGCCCTTTAGTTGACCGACTGAGCCTCAGTCGGTCTACTGTTTCATTCTCCCCTTCCATTCGGTCGAATGAATCAATTTCATGTCCATTCGGCCGATTGGAGGCCATTCGCATAGTTGGTCGATAATCCTGATCCACTAGTGCGAATGGGTCACACTTTGTGAGTTTACGGTCACTTTAACATTTACTATTCAGACCCTTTTCACTTTTGATAATAACATTGTAAGCTCTTAACCAATTCAGTCACTTCAGACGTGACCTTTTAAATTTTAAAACCATGTGGCCATCTCAGACATGACCCTTTTTAGGTAAGTTAATTCCCTTCTGATTTCCCTGATGTAGTCCGACAGACACACAAATTAAAAGATATACATAGTAACTTAAACTAACTACACAACTAAAGTTTATGTTTGGACTTTTTGTGAGAGAAAAAACCCTAAGATGAAAATCTAAGGGATTTGATTAGGAGTAGACAGCTTTAACTTAGATTGATTATATCTGGACCAAATCAATTTTGGAATCATACAGGAATATCAAATCATTTTGGGACTTGTTATTAAAGCTCTTTGATGCTTAAATTCTCGGTGTTCATCTAGAGTCGTTAGCAACTTAAGGAAATCATACTGAAACTCTTAGATCTTCACATTGAGTTGAACTTTGAGAATGTAGCCACTACAATTGTCAGTATATTTGTCCACTTAAATCCATACACCGACTTTTGATGCAGACTGGTGACTGATTTAGGTTTAATTATTTCAGCTAACATTTGTGGATCCCACACTTATATGGTAATCAACATTCCTCAGAGGTTTTGAGCGGTCTATGGGGATTATTACAAGAAGAGACTATTCTTAGAGCTTTCAAAGAGAAGCCTGTCCTCAGGTCAGTGCCATCGCACAGCAGAGAGGCGGCAAACAACAATGAATTCTAGAATATCTAGGTTATGCTGATCCTCAGGTCAGTGCCATCGCACAGCAGAGAGGCACACAACCTATCTCCTTGTTAGAGCAGCTTACTTTTATTTACACAAAATGCACCAACAACATGAGCCATTAGCTTTATTGCATTTGCCTTTCAATTTTTCTTGCTTTGCTCTAATTTGGTCATCCGCACACTTTGGTGGCGTTTAAATGCTCATTGCCCCTTATTGAAATATATTTGATTGTGTTAACCAGTGATAAGATGGAAGTCCACAGTCAGTTGAACAACTTAGTTTGATCTTGAAATCACCAATCAGGTCTAATTGTCTATTGTGTTGAATCTACCAACATATCATTTGTGGTCTAGCAGCCTCTAAGTCTACTTTCTCTGTGTCACCTTAGGAGTTGCCAGTTTCTATCATTTTCCCTTTTATATTGCTTAGACTACACAGACTTATACTTTGAACTTTTGCATCTTTTCAAACCTTAAATTTGAAAATCCCTCTTGATTTGTTCCTGTGTACTATCATATTCAAAGGTATTGAATCAGTATCACAAACACAATCTACCTTATTTCAGCTAGTTACCCCTTCTCCCTCTCTCTCTCTTTTTTTTTAATATTAACTTGCTGACATATTCTCCCCCTAAAATACTAAAATCATTTCGGATTTAATTATTTTTGGATTTTAATAAACAGCAAGATAACATGAATTTAAATATAACCGACAAAAGAAAACAAATAGCATAAGATAAAATAAACTTTAACGAAACTACATCGGACTACACATTATTCTCATCAGGAATTACCTCACTTTTCTTTTTAACGCCATTGACCTCTAGCAAGTATTGAAAACGTGGTTTATCAAAGGCTTTTGTATAGAGGTCAGCACGTTGAAAATCAGTATTAATTTTAACCACATCTATTAGGTTCTTTTCAAAACAGTCTCTTATGAAGTGGTATTAATACCGATGTGTTTGGTCTTCGGATGTGAACCGGGTTTTTGGTTACTGCAATTGCAGCAGAGTTATCACAAAAAATAGGAGTAGACGAGAATTTCAGACCGTAATCCCGCATTTGCTGTTGAATCCAAATGATTTGGGAACAGCAACTTGCAGCAGCAACATATTCGGCTTCACAGGTTGACAATGCAACCGATGTCTGCTTCTTACACTGCCATGTAACTAATCTTCTCCCAAAGAATTGACACCCTGCTGATGTAGACTTGTAGTTCATTTTGCAGCCTCCATAGTCCGAGTCACTATACGCTGTGAGCTCAAAATCGTCATCATGAGGATACCACAACCCCAGGGTGGGTGTACCCTTTAGATAGCGAAGATCCTTTTGACCCCGATTAGATGATTGACCTTAGGTTTAGCCTGATATCTGGAACATAAACATATAGCATACATGATATCAGGTCTTGAGGTAGTGAGATACATGAGGGATCCATCATTCCTCGGTACATAGTGGCATCTACAAGATCTCCACTCTCATCAGGTGCTATATCATGATTCGTAGCAAGTGGAGTCCCAGCAGCAGAAGCATTCTCCATGTCAAAGCGACTGAGAATGTCTCCTACATACTTGGTCTGATGTAGAAAGATCCCATTAGGTGTTTGATCCACCTGTAACCCGAGAAAGAACTTCATCTCCCCCATTGCACTCATCTCAAACTCTTTCTTCATCACTGCTTCAAACTCTTTGCATAACTCTTCGTTCTTTGACCCGAAGATTATGTCATCAACATAGATCTGTACAAGCAGTAGGTCACCATCCTTTTCTTTAATAAACAGTGTACAGTCAATGACTCCCCTGCGAAAGCCGTGTTTCACAAAATGAGTCGAGAGTTTCTCGTACCAAGCTCGAGGAGCTTGATGAAGCCCATATAAAGCTTTGTCGAGCTTTAAACTCTATCCCGATGATAAGGGTCTTCAAAATCCTCGGGTTAACTGACATAGACTGTTTCCCTTATTTCACCATGAAGGAATGCACTCTTCACATCTAATTGGTAGACTTTAATCTTCATGTACGAGGCATAGGCGAGGAAGATACGAATAGCTTCCATCCTTGCCAAGGGTGCAAACACTTCGTTATAGTCAATACCCTCGACTTGGCGAAAACCTTGAACCACCAGTCGAGCTTTGTTCCTTATGATGAATCCTTGGTCATCCTTCTTACATTTTAGTACCCATTTGGTGCCAATGACTTTAGCACCTTTAGGTCTATCTACCAGTGTCCATACACCTAACTTCTTAAACTGCAAAAGTTCTTCTTGCATGGCACTCACCCATGCCTCATCATTTAGTGCTTCACTGACATATTTTGGCTCAACCTGCGAGACAAAACAACGATAAGCACCATCATGTATGTAACCCTTCTCCATAACTGAGGTGTAATCAGCTGAGTATAGCTGATTTCGGGTTTGTACTCCTGATCGGACATCTCCAATAACATTGTCAAGGGGATGATAGACGTTTAGTCGTGATCCTGGAGTAGTCGGCACAGTCACCTCCGAACCAAGATTGTGAACATTTTGGTTGCATCTGAGGAGGTTGGAGTTTGAGGTTCCGAAGTCGAGGGTGCATCACTTGTGGATGCTTGTGGACTTTCAGGAACTGGAACCTGTTCCTCTGACCGTTCTGGTCATCTGCTTCAGTTTCATCTTCAGAGGAGGAGTCACTTTCATCGACTACCCCTTCTGACTGAGTAAATGACTCTCCCTGTGTGCTGGATGGAGTGTTTAGTATATCATACATCATCCTAGTAGCTAATCATCATCCGAGGGAGAGAGAGGGATGTTGAAGGATTTGAAGAATCCATCATAATCGATGAAGTATGCAGGTCCTTTGCCTGTAGGTGGTGTGGTATATCTCTGAATGTCGACATTACACCACACTTCTACAAGACCCGTTGAGTTATTGTAAACTCGCTTGTTCGGTATGTTGTATCCCAGAAAAATTCCTTCAACTGCCTTCTCACTGAATTTTCCTTCTTGTGTCTTCTTCAGAAGTGTACACGGTGCGCCAAAAGGTTCAAGGTACTCCAAACGGTTTGCGTCTTTGAAGTAGCTCATAACATGTCTTTCCGTGGCGCTTGACTATTAGGACTCGGTTCAGTGTATAACACGCATTTGCCACTTCCTTGTTCCAGAATCGGATAGGCAGTTTCGAGTCTGCCAGCATAGTCCGGGCAGTCTCTATCAAACTCCTGTTCTTTCTCTCAGCAACTCCATTCATCTGAGGTGTGTAGGCAGAAGTGAATTGATGCACAATTCCCTTTTCCTTGCAGTATGCCTCCATCCCTTGATTCTTGAATTCTGTCCCGTTGTCTGAGCGTATTTGTCGAACTTTGAGCTTGTAGAGTGATTCCAGTGTGGTTACTAATTCTTTGAATGTCTCCAAAGTTTCTGATTTTGATTTCAGAAACATTACCCAAGTGAACCTTGAGTAGTCATCAGTGACCACATAGCAGTACGCGTCGCCTGCAATGCTCCTTGTACTAACTGGACCGAACAGATCCATGTGAAGAAGCTCAAGAGGAAGTTCTATTGAATGAACTTTCTTTTCCTTATGAGACTTCTTTGTCTGTTTGCCCTTCTTGCAAGCTACACAAAAGTCAGGAAGTTGGAAGTTCTTGACATTCACTCCTCTAACTAAATCCTTCTGAATCAAATGATTCATCTTCCTTTGACTAATGTGTCCCATTCTCCGATGCCAGGAGATGGAATCCTTCTCAGTAGCTTTAGATAAGAAACACTGAACCTCATGATCCGTTGTGGCAACTGTTGACAGATCCAAGACATAAAGGTCTTTATATCTTGAAGCAGTCATCAGAACTTGGTCTTCTGGGATCATATATTCTTCTTCAGCACGTAACACTTCTGATTATCGAAGATGACTTTAAATCCTTTATCAGATTTGGGACACAGAAAGTAAGTTGTTCTGAAGTTGTTGAACGTAGTTCACTTTATCAAACTTAACTTTCTGATT